>JAUEKU010000003.1:1313726-1329795 GCA_032274805.1 Gypsophila paniculata
ATTTCGTAAACTGAATGCTGCTTCTTGAAGTGCAGACGATTTAGTGAAAATTCGTGTTTTATGTCATCGTATTTCAAAGTTAAAGGGATGGGGATTTTTGGCTCAATGGAAAGGAAAATAAAATAGTTGAACTCCAATGCTCTTCAATCTGATGATATTCTTTGCTGCAGGTGACGTATTGCCCCGACTGTACAAGGGCATGCCAATATGACACAGTGTCCTTGTTTGGCAAGGAAGAACTCAGAGGCCGTGATTTCTTCAATACTGTTTTCGGATGTCTATTTCTGAATGAAACGAAGTTCGTAACCCCACTGTAGTTGCATGTTTTGTGTTGCAAGTATACCAATAGCTTTTTTTTTTTTTTTGATAAAAAGTATACCAATAGCTTTATGTTAGCTTTTTATGTACTTTGAGTTCGAATGACGAGTATCCAAACCCAGATTTATTTTAGTTGTCTCTGAGTTTTGAGCTCTTGCTAAAGATTGCCCTGTTCTTTTTACTGTTGGGCAATTTCATAGGAGAGTTAAGAGTACGTCCGTTTTGTAATCAGGTGAATCGTCTCATTTTCGAAATTCATTTTGACACGACATGCAAATGCTTATTATATTTATACATATATAAAAAGTAACTTACAAATCATTCAATAAATTCGATGATTATTATATTATTTAAATGTGACTATTATAACAAGCTTAAGAACAGTCATAATTTAGTTAATTATGGTCACAATAATCGTAACGAGTCACCTTTTTAGTTACAACTATTTTGTTGTACGAGTACACGGTTTCATTGGAGAATTATTCAAAAGTAGGTTGTACGTCATATCCAACATATAAAGAAACTTTAGTTCAAAGTCGACATTGATAGACCATCAAATTCAAACGAGAATAACATAAATAAGACAATAAAAGTATTACATTTGTATATTATCAATAGTGACCCTAATGAGTAATGACAAGTTCATTATGAACTTCAAGAGGAGCAATATACTTCTAAATTGGTACAGTACAAATAGAGCAACACCATGGAAGTGAGCATCATGACTGGGGACTATACAAGTATCATGAAGTTCCTCGAACGAGATCAGGCGACCACGGGATATGAAGAACAAGTAGCAACACCTGCATTATATTATCCGCTGTCAATTTTCTGAATAACTATTTACTCGAGTAGATGGATTTAATTTCAGCTCATGTCCTATAAGGTAACTACGTAAAATTTGTAACATACCAAAACCACAACAGCATTATCACAAGCGTAAAAACTAGGTGAATCTAATCTTAGTTGAGAAAACTTACCACACATGTTCTTTCCCATTTCCATTTTGAAGTAACCATTGTCACCCCAATCTTCTCCCCACGAGTTCTTGATAAGCCAGTATGGGACATCATTTTCGACACCATATCCAACAGCAAGAACAGCATGGTTCACATCCTGCCAATTTCATAACCAAATATAAATCGGAAGAACAATTTAACGAGATGACCTTGTTCTTTCCTCACTAATTTCAACTACAGCAAAAGTTCTATCCGGTGATATGCGGGTATGTTTATTGAGACTGACCATGGGAGTGCTGCCACAAGTTGTGCTGGTGTAAACTCCTTCCTTGTACAACCTGAATCCATCAACCACCTCAAAGGCAACGCTGACAGGACGGACGAATGCCACAGCATCCTTGAGTTCTTCTTCAGCTCCCTGCAGTCAAATGATGAGAATTGATAAATGAAGCCAATTGGAGGCTCTAATTCCTTGCTGTATAAAGTGATCAACTCTCTACTCGTCTTTTAAAGTAGGACACACATGTGGGTGACAGATAATAGAAGCTCATCAACAACGATTGAATTGATGTTTTGCCTTTGTGAAATTAACCACGTCTTAACTAGAAAGCTACGTTGGGGCAGTATAAGATGATTTACCAGGGTAATGTTAACAGATTCAAGAACTTTAACACCGACATTCTGGGGCGAGAAACTGCACAGGCCATTCTTTCCTACGTAAGGGTAAGCCTCTTCGGTGTCAAGTCCCCCATTGTACTTGACATACTCAAAAGCCTGTGATGGCAAACCACCATTGCAACCAAAATTGTTGAAAGCGCCAGCACAATCTACAAGTTGTTGCTCAGACAAAGAGATGTTCTTCCCATGTGCCTGTGCATAAGCTGCCTCCAGAGCTCCAGTGGTACTGCAGACGCAAAAATTTCAGTTTGAAATTACAGACATAAACTTATGCAAAGTCGACACTGATGTGAAGTTATCCAGACCTGAATGTCCAGCAAGATCCACAATGACCTTGATTCTTGACTGGGCTGACGATACCCTCAGCTCTCCAATCTTTCTGCAATTTCAGCAAGAGAATACTTAAATTAGACTTAGCCACTTTTTCAAATGTCAAAAGAACATCTCTCCCCACATTTTGTTCTTCAAAACAATCATTACCACACATCCGTATTAAAGGAACCAGCCCTCGTTACCAAGAAAACTCACCTAAACACTGCAAGTTTTTTTTTTTCTTTTATTTTATCCATGCTTAAAAAGTCCAAATCATTTCTAAATACGTTTTCGACAATCAAATACTTTAAATTTACTTTGAGTGATGACTTAGCCTGAGCTTCTTTCATAGACTACAAAGAGTAACGAGCAAAGTCCCTCAGTAAGAAATATACCTCAGCAGGAGCAGGCACATGAGACAATTTGTGACTGCCCTTGAGGGTTGCTGAACAGTTCTGAGCAGCACCTAATTGGTGTGAACGGAATTCCTCCCATGTCCAGTCTGCATACTCTGCCACACGCAAGAAACGATGTTACTACACATAATGAATCCATGAGTTCATTTGACGAACACATAAGTAACAGAAAAAAGGTTCTCGTATAAGACTATCTCGTTGTACACTAAGTTATTGGCTCTTCTTTTATACTTCGCATCGTACATCCCACCAAATTGACTTTCATCTTTCACCGAGTGTTTTACTCACATATTCTACCAAATATTTGTGCAAAAGTAAATGGATAAATTACTACAATTTCGAACGAGTAACAAGAAAAGGTAAAATAACGAATAATAACATACTATTGACATGGAGTTTATAAGGCAAATTTTGCCTATTAGTTTGTCTGATCAACTTCAAACTCTCCCTGAAAACACCGTATCTCATCTTCATCTCCGCCACACTTTCGTACGTCTTCCCATGCCTACCAAAATCAACATATCACAAATCAATCAAAATCGTATCATGTCATTACTTCACCATAAGTCCATAATCAAATCAAAGGCGTGTATACATACAAGTATACAGCTCATAGCAAAAGATATACGTACGACTGACGACTTAACAATCAAAATCAACGCAAGTACGAATCATCCAAAACTATCATATCTGACTTCACGAGAATCACACATACAACTGATAACTTAAGATCAAAATCAACACATCACAAAATCGATCGAAATCATATCGTATTATCATTACATCACCCGATCACCGTAATCAAAACAAAGTCTGTATACAACTATACATACAACTGATAACGTAACATCAAAATCAACACATCACAAATCGATCGAAATCATATCATATTATCATTACTACACCGTCATCGAATCAAAAGTCTGTATGCATACAACTGATAACGTAAGATCAAAATAATCAACACATCACAAATTCAATCAAAATCATATATCATCACTTCAACAAAAATCAACAAAAGTGTGTATACATACAACTATCAAATCAAAATTTACGTACATACGATCAAAATCAAAATATGATACTCCGTAATTCAATTAAAATCAACATATCATAATTCAAATCATATCATATCATATCATATCATATCATATCATATCATATCATATCATATCAAAATTTACGTACATACGATCAACATATGATAATCAAGTCATACAACTATCAAATCAAAATCAACCTATGATAATTCAATTAAAATAATATCATTACTTCACCATAATCAAATCAAAATTTACGTACATACGATGAAAATCATATCATATCACAAAATTCAATCTTAAATCACATAACTACTTCAAAATAATCAAACAAAACAAAAAAAAAGTTACAATCAAAGTCAACACATCACAAATCAATCAAAATAATCAAATAATATCATTACTTCGCCATAATCAAATCAAAATTTACGTACATACGATGAAAATCATATCATATCACAAAATTCAATCAAAAATCACATAACTACTTCAAAATAATCAAACAAAACAAAAAAATGTTACGATCAAAGTCAACACATAAGAAATCAAATGAAATATGAAAAAAGTTACCTGCGAACGAAGCGAGCGAAGGAGAGAGCATGACGAGTGTCGCCGAGAATCGAAACGATAGATGATTCTGAGTGGAGAAGATCATCGGAGATTAATCTGATAGGATTATCTTCATTGAAGTTAAACGATAAAGTTTGGATGAACAAGTATGATATTATTACTGCTTTCAGTAACATTTTAGTTGCCATGCTTGTTGATTTTTTTTTACTGTTTACAGTATTACTTACCCTGGTTGTTGGAGGATTTTACTTCACTTGTTTTTGGTGGACTATTGGGTAGTAGTGTTGTTTATATAGGTATAATTTCTCGTTTAAGATCGGTTATTTATGTTAATCTTAAAAACGATTAAATAATAGAGGGGTGTTATGAACGGTCTTTTTTGGACCGTCTCTTCAACCGTATCTTTTTCTTCTCTCACCATCACATAAACAAATCTACATTTAACTTAAGTGGGTCCTACTACATATTAGAGGAGACTAATATGTGACATTACTCTAAATAATATACTCCTTTTTATTTATTTCAAATGTTACGGTTGATTTTTCACATTTGTAGTATATTTTTAGCTACAAATTATAAAAAATTATCAAAATTTGATATTCTTATTGTCTTATGTATACAAATCAAACAAGATCATGACTATATTTTCTCTTATACATTTTACGGAATACTCAAAATACTCTACCCACATGACTATGGCCAAAAAACTCAATGTATACATTGGAATGAATGGGCTGAAGTAATTTATTTGTATAGATACGACAAATATTTTTGCCAATTCATGTTTATCTTATTTACCGCATTTGACCTGTTTTAATCATAAGACGTATATACTCATTTTAAGAGAGACTTACTAATAGAAAGTTCTATGTTTCTGACGTGGGATTGTTTTTAGACGTAATTTAAAGCAATCGAAATTGAAATGTGTTTACGGTTATTTTTTTATTGGAAATTGAAGTATTGCATTTGGATAATGTTTTACGGAGATCGATAATATTTGAAAAATGTTGCCATTTTAGAGTTTTTTTTTTTAAATGTGGTGCATGTTAGAAAATCGTGTTACAATGATACGTGCTTTGAAGCTTATGTGCATGATTTAAAGCGATTAATAATTGATAATCTTCTTATATCAAAAAAATGTATACTCCGTATATTATTATGGATGCCTCATATAAGAACACTCCTGATTCTTGAGGATGAAAATAAATGAAGACAAAATGACATTCAAAATACTCGTGCTGGTTTGTTGACCAAGTATTATTAGTCGAGTGGTGAATCTTTGATCTTATTCCCAATCTGAAATGAACTAGGCTATTGCATGCGGTTCACGGTTGTTAAATATTGTAGTCTCTTTTTGATTCGCAATTTCGCATTATATGTGCGCTACGTCATAAATGAATCTTAGAAGAAAAATAAGAACACTAGTGCAAGAAAAACTCGAAGTTAAAATTTATAATTAAATTAAAAATATCACTCTGTTCCAGTCATTTGTTTACCTATTCTATTTTGGAGTATCATTCATTTGTTTACCTTTCTATTTTAGGACATCATTCATTGAGTAATTTTGAGTCCTCTCCCCCTTATTGTCCACTTGTCATCAAATGATTGGTCATCATCTCTTTCCTTAGTCTTTGTGCCAAAAATAAAGGTAAATAAATAACTGGAACGAATGAAGTAATTTTTTATCGATTGATTGAGAAAAGATATTTTAAGATTCAGTTTGAAAAGACACAAAAATGGGTGGACAAAAGAGAATCCCAAATGGAACAAACTAGTTAAGGCTAAAGTGGGCCAATGAATGGGTAGTATGGGGTAGGCCGTAGAAGATAACAACCACCAAAGCATGGCACGACTTTAAAGTTTGTTTGGACTTTTCTCTAATGATTGAATTTTATTGTTACTTCCAACAATAAAAGCCTGTCATATGGTTAACTTTTTCCTTAAAAATTGTTTGAGATCGTTTTATGTTTGGGAAGGATTTATAATGGATAAAGTGTGATCACGTTAATACATTTGGGATCGTTACTAAGAAATTGTAATCACTTTTGGAAAATGAACGAAAGATAAATAGGTGTAATTCAGACATAAGCAACACTTGTAAAATAACCTTACCTAACAAATACTCCGTACAAAATCCTAAATTTTGAACTTTTTTTTATTAGGTGCTTAATGTTTCTTTCGTTTCAGTCATTTGTTTACCTTTGATTTTGGCACAAAAATTGATGAGGGAGGTGATGACCAATCATTAAATGACAAGTGTATGAATGGATGGGCAGGGAAAAAAGACAAATCCTATGGTGAGGCTGTCTCACCGTACGAGACACACCCAAAAGTAACTATGTTATTTGTCAAAAGTAACCTAAATTGTTAAATTAAAAAGTAATTCTATTATACTTCAAACGTAATTATACCGTGTTTGAAAAATAACTTAAACTCCAATCTTATACTCCGTATATGGTTTCGCATAACGTCGATTTTAACTTAATTGATTATTATGGGTTGCGAATTGAGCTTCACTATCTTTATGGCGAAACTGTTTTGTACTATAAGACATTTTTCTTACGAAAATAACACATTTTAATTAAAATGACTATATTGCAGTTAAAAGATTCACTAATATGTTTGATAATAAGTAGGGAGAAACAAATTAGAAATTTGGGGGGAGGCATTCTTTTGATGACATGACACTATTAATTATGTCTTATACGGTGAGACAGTATCACCGTAGAATTGCTCGTATCTTATAAATAAAACGACCTATAAAATGATTTGTTGTTATTAGTTTCTTTTAAAAAAACTTTTAAGGCAAACCTTCACCCATAGTTTGGGAAATAAGGTTATGAGATCGTCATATGAGAATTTGGGCAACTAAAAATGGATATGATCCCAAGTCACTTGCACAATGGAAGCCCTTGTACAGAAATGAATTAAGTGGGCCGATTACAACAGCATAGTAGCGGCCCATCAGGTAAATTATTCTGTAGTGGGCTTTTAGGAGTTGCACATATGATGACAGGCTGGGAAGCCCATATCCGCCAATTTACTTTTATTTCGTGGGCTTTTAGGAGTTGCAAAATGAATTTCTAGCTTCAAGTCCCAAGATATTTAAATACTCCGTATTAGGTTTGACTGTGGAGCACAAAACGAATTTTAGAAATCATGAAGAAAAACGTAAATTATCAACACTAAAAAAAAAATCAATGAGCTCTTAGTCATTATAACTTTGATACTATGTCATGAAAGTATGAAACCATCTCAACCAAAACCGTAAGGTGATGGTTGAAGTCCCAATATCGTTTATATACTCTCTTTAACATATTAACACTAAAAAAAATCTTATCTTTAATGTAGTACATTAGATATGGGTATATTTGTATATTTTGTTTTCTTTGCGTTTGTGGAAACAAAATTATAAACATTTCACTTAGGCAAGTATTGCAAATTATAAAAGCAATCATACGAGAACATCTCTCACTAAAATTGTTAACGGGTGAGCAAAACTGTATATACGATACGAATGCGATATGGTTTTCGTATATACAGTTTTGAAATAAAAAAATATACGATACGAATACGATACGGTTTAAACCGTATATACGGTTTTCGTATATACGAATTTTTCGGATATACGAATACGATTTTAGTCCTTGTGAATTGTGAGTTATGAGTGATATGGGTGAGAAAAACCGTATATATGATACAAATACGATACGATTTTTAGTATTTTTGAGTTGTAATTGGTTCACTTTTCACTTTTTTTTTCATAAACCAGGTCTAAACTGTATATACGAATTTAAAAAATCTCGATACGAATACCATACGAATTAGTGAAAAAAATTCGTATCGGATATTAGATACAGTTTTAACACGATTTTTCATATACTTAAATCCGTATACCGCATCGTATCCGTACATAAAAACCGTATCGTATCATTTTGCTCATTCCTACACAAACGTATAAATTAAAACGTTTCATGGACAGAATTGAATGAGACACCACAAAAAGAAATACGTAAAAACGAAATATGTTTTTCTTTTGCTTATCATATTATCTCAATTGAATGGGACCTCAATACATTTAAATGGAGATCATATACTATACCAAACATAACAGCAATGTGTACATTCACACTAATGTCCACTATTATTATGGTCAACTCGAGTACACGCATGTATATACGTATAATTTTCATACAAGGAGATTAAATTTTTCTCTAAAATTTGGCAAAATTCCATAGAATTGAAGGTAAGTTATGATATGGTAGTTGTGGTTAGGTATGCTACTTCATCCAAAACATTTGACTATATCATCATCGTATCTAATGTAGAATTAGATATTATAATATCTACAATGCTTAAATAGGACATATACATATATAACTTATGTGAATGCAATGCAAGAATATCATATCTATCGACTTACACTCACTTGATATTTTTGACTAAGTATGTTTATATGTCGGAATCATTACACTAAAAGTATAACCTAGAGTTTTAGACTTATTTAATGATTTTTATTTCAATGCATTTTCTTAGAAAACAATTTGTGGGCTTAAAATTTTACTTGTGCGAATAAAAAACCTACCATGACCAAACTTAAACTCGGGACATTAATTAAGATTGTATAAACTCTGATATCATGTCAGATTCACATCAACTAACCCAAAATTTAAGTTGATCTTGAGTCATATATATAATCATTCTGATATCATTATTTCCTCAATATATTATACGGAGTATAGACTATGTATATAATCAATTGAAATTTATAACTTTAAGACAATGTTCTAACATATAATTTCAATTCGGAAAATTGTTGATTCCTAAATAGATGATTTATAAGACTTATTCTTTAGCGTGGAGCTAGCTAGTTGGACTCCTCATGAGTGTTTACAAACAATCAATAGAATTGGGGTATTACAAATATTATCAGAATAAATCTTTGATTGCTTGTCGACGTTAGTTGTGGTTGAAAAGAACCCAAATTAATCACCTTATTGCCTACCGTAAAATTACGTTGTTAGTTGTAGTATATAGAATGTAATTTTTTTTATGAGAAGTTTACACGATAAATTTCTTGTTAAATTTCTCACACGAAGTTAGTTATCAGTTGAATATTTCTTTTAATGCTCTATAATTATCAATAGTTTATAGTTTTATTTATCTTTTATCTGACGTTAAATAATTGTGAAATAGTCTCACGTGAAAGAAAAAAATTAAGCATAACTGAGTATTTTTCAAGATTAACTACTTATAATAACTATTTTTTCATTTATTTTCTTTTCTTTTTTGTCGGTAGTACTCATATCAATAATGACTATCTTTTATCAAAAGTTGTCGAGAAAAAATCTTCATATTAAAGCGTCATGTGACATATTGAAAAATGATACTCGTATCATTTTTAAGGTGCCCATAGAGTGAGGGCGAAATGCATCTTGTCGCGGGGGTTCACTTGCTTGTCACGTATGGGGCGTCGGCTTTCTTTCCTAGATGGAGCTAAAGGATCTATATCGTTGTGTACTTGTGTATGGTTGGTTTTGGCTGGCTTGAACAAATTATATGTTATTGTTTTTATGATAGAGACTTATCATGATACTAAAAGCTTTTAAAAATTTACTTGCATCAAATTTGTCTTAATTATAATCTCATGCACTGCACCATAAGAATGAATCCACTAAACTAGGAGATCATAGTTATAGAAAATACTGCCAAAAAACAACGTTATTACTTATTACACAACTCATTATAAATATCGTTTTTGTTGAGACTTCAGAATATTTTCACCTCATTAAAAAATAAAAAAAAAATGACAAAAGAAGAATAAATTAATTTTGCTTTGAATAAAAAATAAAAAGATGTATGACCACCTTGACTTTTTTAAAGTAATCAAATAATGTGATGTATATATATATGGTCCAAAGTATATATACTTATTGCCAAGAAAGTTGTATGAAGTTCATATGTTGTTGCCTTTGATCATAAGAGAAGACGATGACTAGACTTTTGGAAATCTCCAAAAAAATATAGTATTGATTATCGAGTTGATGACAGATGTAACATAGCTCATTTTGTTTTAAAGTTATGTGATTTTATTATACGTCCAGTCGTCCATGCCTTGTTATGTCATAGCTACTACGTACTAATTGCAACTAGCATAATATAGTTAGCTACTTACCTTATTATGACCTTAGAAAAGAAGATGGTCAATTAAAGTTAAAGGCCACGCTAACCTCAATGTTTCATGTCTATTTGCCTTGTTGCCTTTATTCATTGGGCCTACGTACATTATGATTAATAAAAATAAAACGATGTCATTTAATAAATGTTTTCTATGCCACGGTTGTAGAATGGTGTACGTGTCTTTATTTGTTCCGAAATTTCAACGAGGCTACAGTGTTTAAATACTCCATATGACATAAAACATAATTTAAATTCGAGACATTTAATTTGTGGGGATAAACATCTATTTACAAATTACACGATACTAAATTAAATATATGTCATATATAGACTCTTACTTTATGTAACACGTAATAGTATATGAATGGTGCTCAGATCGACTATTGGCTCTTAAAACTTAGTCCTATTATTTTAATGTTCACCCTCTAATTTGTAGCGAACAAATCAAGCACGTGAGAAGGTGATATTAAACCCCTTATATCACTCGGTGGCGCTTTATTATTATCTTAACAATTATGGTCAAACTACATGTACGGTATATAGCATCTATATATTTATCGCTAAAGGTTTATGTGATTTTATATGCTTTGTTCCAGCTACTACTTACTAAAGACAACTGGCATGTTAACTAGTAACTACTACAATTCTGACCTTACAAAACAAAATGACCAATAGTTTAAGGCAACCCCTAACTTCTTTGGAATATATTTAGGGTTCTAAACTTCTAATTCACCTACTTGCCCTTAATTTAGCCTACATTACGACAATTGTGGTCAAACTACATGTCTGCATGCATGCATGCATGCATGGTTGCATGACGATGCTTGCATCTATTATTTTGATCTAATAAATATATACAAGGGTATGTGATATAAATTAATGATGATTATCAAAGACGGTTTATTATCGATCGAAAACATTCGATATACTAATTAACCGATCATCAACTTAATCGAAATTCACATTTTTGATCTTTATGTGAGTAGTGCATTATTTTGTTGTAGGTGGATTCGGGGTAATAATTAAAAGTACTGATATTAACATATGTCAAAAGTAAGTATTTTTTATAGAAGATCAAGATGGTTATAATAATTTTAACAATAATTAAATTAGCCTTAATATATATAGGCTAGATTTTATGTTGGTAATTTTATAGTAGCATGCAAGCACGTTAATGTAATCTAATCAACTCAAAAGTAGAAAGTAGTGACGAATGAGATAATGATACCGTACCACGCACACAACTTCATGTTGTATGTGAAATTCCACTTTTGCCCTTTGACTTGGCCTTTTTTTCGCCAACGAAACCGTGTTATTTATTTATATTCGTTCATGTTTTTAATAAAACAAAATAAAATATATCCATGAAAAATTATAATTATAATAATTGATTTATTTAGGCCATGCCTTTCAACTATGGTAGGGAGTTTATGTCAACTATTTTGAAGTCTCAACGAACTTTTTCATTTTTCGAACGTACGTGCACATTAAAAATCTAGCTCGATTATAACTTTAATTACTTTAATTATTTATGATCAAATAAACAGTGACTAATTAGTGGAACAACTTTCTGGATTGTAGTTGGTCTCTTGTATACCGTATATCGATCATTCTTAAAAAGAAAATAATTGTTCAATTATATGAGAGATCTTATCATATGAGAACTTGTGTTTCGGATGATAGTAAAGTTTTCACTTACTTTCATGGTTTGTTTACTAATGACGACCAAATCATTTCTCAAAGTATATAATTACTTTCTCAATTTCTTTTATATGATATATGTTTCATGTTTTGAGATAGGGCTTATATTTTAAATTAATGAAAAATTTATCGGAAAAATATTATGAAAATTATATTGTCAAATTTATAAAATTTGAAAAATGCTTCCATGTGTATCTACATTCCATAATCTTTTGTCAATGACATAAAAACATTGGATAATACTCTATATATATGTGAGTAATATAATGCAAGTGAAAGATGCTAATCAAAGTTTAAATTGGTACTCAATGTAGTAAAAATGAATCAACGATATTATTTCTTAAATATAATTCCATTTTTTATCAATTTGTTTTACGATAAAATCATCATGGCAACAATTGTAGCTCTACCTCACTTGCTTAGTTGCTTCTATACCGAGTTCATGAGTATAAGCCACAAATTGTGTACGTATTTCCATCAATTCATGGATTATACATCTGAGGTATTACCTCAGATGTTAGTTTTGAGTTTTCCTTTAGAGAATTTGAGATTTTACTCAGAAACTTAAATTAATAACAAAAAGTTAATTATTACTTAAAAAGTTACTAACAAAACTCAAAAAAAAAATTACATTTGATGTAATACATTAGATGTATAATCCTATTAATGTATTTCCATGCAAGCTTACCATTTCGCTTCCGTCACAAGGTGAATTTTATATCGTAAGCCTAGTAAGTATAGGTTTTTAAATCCACCACGTCTTAAATAAACGTACGACCACAACAAATCTGAAATTAACTTCATTCACAAGCAATAATGTTTCACACGAGTTTTATTTCTAATATACATGCATTATAAACGTTAATAAAAAGTCAACATCAATGTCAAAAAAGGTAGTTATTACTGTATAACTCTACACAACCTAATACGTAGACTTTTTAACTTTTAAAGTTTAACTTCCCTTCTCAATTGTGTGTATCATTTAGATACTCAAAATCTATGAATTAGTCAGTTTATCCACATTATTAGACGTCTTCTTATACGTTGTAGAACTAATTTATACTCTGTACTTCGTATGTTTTAAAAGCTTTTGAATCTATATGAGATGTTTTAATAACTTAGATTGACGTATATGTTGATATATTAATATATTATTCATAGGACTAAGTTGAAACTCCGTATATGTGTAAGAAACTAAAAATTATATTCAACTATTTTGCGCTATTATACTCATATATGATAATCAACTAAATGGGTTCTAATGAAAAATATATTTTAATACATGCATGAGACAATATAATGAGTTTTTATTATGATAATGTAAAGATTTCTCTTATATATTATTGTAACCACCGATGTATGAGTGATACTTATTTCGTAGAATTTCATATGTTTTGGGATTCAATTTTTTTTCCCTTCTAAGTTAGTGCATGTTTTTAAAAAAGTGTTGTACGTAATTCAAGTACGTCAATTTCATTGTACTTAATTACACTATTTACACATTGAAATTTGATCATTTTGATTGATATATTTCCGTCTTTAAAGGTTTTGTTCTTAATTTTCATCTTAAATCTTCTAAAATCTTGTCATTGCTTGTACATTTTGTGTTTTCACTCTTACGTGCATGTATTTTGTAAAATTAAGGGTCTGGGTCACACCCGTAAAGGAGGAAAGTTAGTCCATTATTACAAGCCCAAGAGGGTTCCATCCCAAAACCAATTGGTGATGGGAGGATTAACCCCTTAGTTTATAAAGGGAACATTTCTTTCCTTCATGATCAATGTGAGATCTCACATGTGGGTTAATAAGGGCTATTTCACAATTCTTCTTCTTTAACTCTTTTTACCCCATACATTTTATTGAACTTTTTCTTTTAAAGTAGTCCCATGTTTTTAACCAAGTAAATCTTGCCTTTGGAGGAAGGATGACAATGTTAGAGTATATAAAGTATAAACGTTCTTGAGAATCCAACAATCACCTTAAGGTTTTGGTTGAGATGATCACTTGACATGGTATCAGAACCAGAAGAGGTCATTGGTTCGAATCTCACCACTCATCCGTTTCAAGTGTAATATAAACGTTCTTGGGAACCTTAAGGTTTTGATCTAATTTCCTTCCCCCTCCAAACCCTTCCGCCTATTTTTCTATCCAAACGATGGAAAATCTCTCCCTCCCTTTCTCTCTATCCAAACACACCCTAAATAAGAAATTTGTCGCTCCTCCTCCTCCTCCTCCTCTCCCCTTCCTTCCATCTAAACAAGTCCTAACTTTTTTTTACTCTAAATAATTACGGCGTCCTTATTCTCTTTCCTGATTTTTCATTACCTAAATTTGAGGTCCAATATAAACGAAGCTAAATACTTGGGAAGAATTGTCTTTGTGACAATGGTTGTCTTAAAATTAATTGATCATAACAATATGGTTGAGAAACCGTAATCTGAGACTCCATTAATGTGAGCTTGAAGGTTGTGACAATGGTGAAGTTAGTTATGAGAGGGAGATATTTAGAGAGTTAGTTATGAGAGAGATGTAAATAGAATGAGAGAATTGAATTAATTAATGAGAGTTTACAATGTGGAGTATTTATATACAATGCTTCTAACTAACTTTATTCTAATGACGATAACTAACTACGTCTATTCTCACAATGGTGTTACTGATAGTGTTTTAAAAATTATTGGAAATGAAATTCTTTGCGACAATCAAATTAATTTCTTAACTACTATTTTTAAAGTTACGTCTCAGACCAATGTGTAGTGATGATATTTACTCCACCGTTTGAGTTGGTGACTCATCATAAAAATAAGTGTTGGTGGCTTGGGAGAGTCGTGGACCATGTTAAGAGACTTACATGAAGTCTTGATTTTTATTGTTTTTTTACTAAAGTTGCACATGTTTTATTTGTTTTTTTAAGGTGAAAAATCTTGTTGATGCGTGTACAAAAGTTTGTTCGAAATTATATTAAACAATGTTGATGAGAACACAATTATAGCGACTAATCATATATATATATATATGCATGTAGAGGAAATCCGTCTTGTCTAATTGCGTGACGTATTGACTTCTTGAGTTGGGACGATTTGTTTTGTCCATTAACCAAAATACCCAATACCCATACATACTTTTGTTCTCTTCTGCTTGCTCAACAAGGACTGCATTTTACTTTAGAACATGTACTTTGTACTAAGTTTTATGTTAGTGTGCTTGTGTTGGAGATATACCCTTCAATCATACCCCTGATGTGTATCACTTGTCTTTTGAGTTATAATCAAAACTTTGTCAATAATACAAAATTCCACTAATCAAATGAGGTACTGTTGATGTTCTTGTATTGGGTAATAACTACTAACTTAACAATTCTTTAGGACAAAAAAAAATGTAAGAATCAAATTATTTCTATTTTTATAAATTATGTTTATCTTCGTGTTTATTTGAATTCCTATTTTTTTTAGATTTTCATCCGTACCTTAAATTCTACTATTTATTCTAATTGGTGACCGGATAGAAGTTTTAGATCCCTAAGAATTTCTCAATTATCAATTTCATCCACCAAAATTTACTATATTTAGCACTTCACTCTCCCTCAACTTTATCTTGTCAACACCTTAAGATTTTGGTTGAGTTGGTTCGACATGGTATCAGAGTCCATGGTTTCCGTTTTGGGTTTCCATAAATCAAACTGAGCTTCCGGTGCCGCTGGTAGTGGGACTTTCGTTCAAGGTAGTGCCAATAAGACCTTCTTGGGCATTCTCAATAAGTCCCTTCGGGCGTCGTCAATAAGACCCATATTGTCCCCACTCCAGTGTGCGAATCGAGTCATTTAGTGGGCTTCACATGTGCGGGGGTGTGTCAGAATATATAAGACCTCCACATGTGAAGTTCCACATCTGTGGTG
>JAUEKU010000003.1:1335817-1354809 GCA_032274805.1 Gypsophila paniculata
GTCAGCGCCACGTGTCAGACACCTATTGCAGGTGTAAAATAAGGTGTAAAAAGGGAGTGTAAAGCTAGCCTTTTCGGATACAATTCGAATGTAAAAAAGGGTTGCATTTGCAAAATTTAATTTTAGCAGTCCAAAACCGGTCCAAAATCAAACCATGAAATTGCCCATTACGAAAACAGACCAAGGCTAAATTGAATATTATTAATTTTATTTTTTATTTTTTATTTTTTATTTTTTTTTTAAAGAGAAGGAATAAATTGAATTTAAACGAGCTGGATGTTGAACTTTTTGTTACGGCCCATAAGAATTCAGTCAATGGCCTATGGGCTTATGGCCCATACGAATTCAGTCAAGAGTCCAGATGCGATGCAGAGCACTAACATCATTACCGGGCCGGAAATATTCGAGTCCGATTGCCCGATGGTTGATATCGAGGTCCCCAACGAGGTAAGTCGGAAGTTTAAATTTTCTGCCTTTTGTACGATACTGACCTTGTACCTTATCCTACACCTCGAAAAAAGCAATCGGGTTTCAAAAACTACCCCATGGGCCATGTCCCTGAGATTGAGTTCAAGATCAAGCTACAGGTCCACAACAACAGACACGAGATAATCGCCCCTTACATAGACGGAGGGATATTTGGATCAAAAGTTAAACAACGGATGATGAGACCGAAGCTTGATCGAGTGTTTTCTTACATAAACTCATTTCAAGCCGAAATCTTACATCGTTTATTGCCAGGAACAGATATCATATGTTTGTACGGTAGAGTTGCGAGGACCGGCCCCTCAAAGCTACAAAACTCAACATAGATACGCAAAAAACGTGGAACAATATACATTTTGCTAAACCCCTACAAACAATTTTCTACATTTGCCACTTTACGATACTTCGTCACGTTTAGTTCTTTTCCCCATCAAGGAGGAACATAAGTTAGAGTTACGAGTGCTGGCACTTACTGCGCAATGCTGAAGATCGACAAGGGAGAACGACCTCCAAGGCGGGGGAGGAACAGGTGATGACGGTGGGGAGATGGACGGGGTTCTTGAGTTTTGCCTCCCGTTTAATGAGCCTTTCTTATCGGTGCCATTCTCACGATTGTTCATAGCAACCGCAAGTGCCAACGTGCTTCGACCGGTGTTACTTGACCTTTTCTCTATGCCGCCCCCAATCCCTTGACTTTTGAGAAATGAGGTCCGACCCTTGTCGTTGAAAATATTAGTAGCAAGTAGATTTTTGCGTTTCCTGGAATAGGCATTCTCGGGTTTCGTTATGTCCTTGATAGAGGAGCGCGTGGCATCACCAAGACTGGCAAACGACTTAGATTTGCCACTATAGAACTTGGATATTCCTCTCCTGTAAAGCAGAACAATAGACTTGTCCATATTAGGGAACCTTCAGAAAGTACATGAATAAGATATCACGAGGGGAGAGGCGAGAGAGGGCGAGAACGAAACAAGGGTGTATCCACACAAATCTTGAATAACATTGGGAAGTTTTCTTATTTGTCCTGCAAAATACGAGGATTAATGGATCCCTTAATTCCCATCCCTTACAAGTTACAAGTCCCTCCATCTCAACACGTGGAAATCGCATCCCTTCCTTTCCCGGCCCGCCAAATCCCTCCGTCCAAAGTCCAAACGATGGGTCAACTTTGAGCAATATGACATGATTCGACCGAGAAAAGAACATTCAACTTTGAAAAGTGTTAAGGGTCTCAAATGAGAAATGAAAAAGATTGTTAGCTACTTTGCTTTAACTTATTATTCATTGACGAGATTTTCTTGAGAAGGATATCCCAAAAGCATTTTCGTGGATGCTCTTTGGACACAAATGATTGGTAAATATCAAATGAACAATTCCCATTTGCCGATTTGCTAAATCCCATCGCCGCATAAACAAATCAGAAAGCTAAATGGCAAGACAGATTCTTTAAAGTTATATTCTAATGTCGTCAACCATCTCATACGATGGACGATTGGAGCATTTTCCATGGAGTCGGTCCATGGAATTGTTCAAACATATAAACGAAATGTGATCATGCCCTCCAATTGATTTTTGTAAATAGTGAAACACAAAACACGACACTATGAGTTCATGAACTTCAACTATAATCAAATCGAATTACGACACAGAAATATTGTAACGGACAAGCAAATTCGTAATCATATGAGCTACAATTCCACACTTCAATCTTATTATCAAGTTCATAATATCACAAAAAATTAGAACTTTCATCCTGCAGTTTCTAATAATACCAACTCAAATTTCTAACAAGTACGAAGTAATCAATCTGACAAATTTCAATTTCATCCCAAACTCACGCATTTCTACGACGACAAATTTTGAAAAAACTAAATAAACAAAATACAAAAATGCGTAACAAATGAATTTCATTTCGGTACTTTGATAAATTTTTCGTGCCTACAACTTTAATCTTATATTAACACTTTGAATCTTAAAAAAAAACCAAGACAAAATGCCTTGTTCTTTTGGACTAAAATCAATTAACTGACGTTAAGAACAAAATTGTATCGACAAGAGTGGAACTGAAATTAAGTCAAAAAAACCGAGACTAACACTAACAACACAAATCTCATTAAACTGATTAAACAAAGTACAAAAAATACCAACAAAAAGTCTAAAAAAGACGGTCTTTCACAATAATCAAATTGCACAAATAACATTATACCACCGGTTTTAAATTTTTAAAACACCTAATTCAAATTGAGTTTTTATTAAAAGTTTCCGAGCTTTTATAAATTTCTGAGCTAAATTGTACTCCCTATATTTCATTGATAAAGCCCCATGGACCCACTTTTTCTCTCACAAAAAATGGGCCTTAAGTGCCTTTATCAATGAAATGGAGGGAGTATAAGTTTTTGAAAAAAATATTTATGTAAATTAGCTCAAACACATTAAAATCAAAGCTCGCAAACTTTACGACAAAACTTTCTTTTGTAATAAAGCTCAAAATCAAACAAACTCCGTTGTAACATAACTAGTGATACTCCCTTCATTTCTTTCGTAAAGCCCCATAGGAGTTTGACACGGGTTTTAAAAAAGTGAAAAAAAGTGAGCAAAAGTGGGATATAATATTTTCAAATAATATGTAAATTGTGTGTATAAAAAATTATGAAAAAGTAGGGTTATTTTGGTAATTTTCAATACAAAAAAGTAATGAATTTGGAAATGGAGCTAAATGAGTGAAATTGCCAAAAAAACGAAAGTGGGGTTAAATGAATAAGATAGAGAGAGTATAATTTATTAATCGATCAAATCCATAACACTAACGATCAAACAAACAAAAAAACCCCAAAAAAATCGAAAAAACATTAAAATCAAAAAGTCAAAAACTTCATAATAAAAAATACAAAAAAATTTAAAAAAATTCAACCTCATGGGTAAAGCTTGCTCCAAAGCATCAATGGCGGAATCGAAAGGCGAATTATTCTTTAATTTACTCTCGACTTCGTTGTCGTCGTCGTCGTCATTGTCGTCATCGCTGTTCATTCCAATTGAAGAGGAAGAAGAAGAGGTACACAAATTCGAGACCGACCCATTTTCTCTCTCCACCGTGGCAACCACCGTCGGCCGCCGGAGATACTCGCCGGAAACCACCGTGTGATTCTCCACCATTATTGACATCATTATAACAATATTAAATTAAATTAAATTGAATTAATTAAATTAATTGTGATTAATTAATGTATTTTGGTGGGATTTTGGAGAGAAGAAAGTTGAGGAGGAGGAATAAAGGTGGTAATTTATAGGATGTGGATAAAATAATTTAAAATTGGAAAATTAATTAATTAATTAATTTAATTTGATTGATTAATTAATTAATTAATTAATTTGATTTAGTTTTTAGGTGGTGTTATGATGTTATCCAAAAGAAAGTTATTCGTTTGATTTGATCTGTTTTTCAGCTCATTGTTTTACGCCAAGGTTTTTGTTATCCTATTTAAAATTGTTTTTTCGGTCCGATTTTTTGTTTATCTTTATATTTTGAAATGAGCGTAAATTTATTTAAGTTGGGGGAATACATTCCGTGATTTCTTTTCTGAATAGCAATAAAAACGCGGTATGCTTTCTTCGTCGCAAATCAATTCTTCACATTTGATTTGTGGAATATACAAAGGAGGAGTTGGCGGGCGCGGTCGTCCTGCTAAATATTGAAATTTTGTCGATTTTTATCTAGAATTTTTGAAAAAAAAAATAATAATTTACGCTTATTCATTAGTACTTCGCCCCTCCCGAAAATTTTCATCCCCTTACCTAAAATTCTAGTTTCGCTGACAATTGATATTAGCGAGAATTGAACCGATATGAGGTCATAAGTACTACACTACTACGTGACTTTACCAACTAAGTTAGTTGATATCTGCTTTCTAGCTTCGCTGTTGGAAATATATGTAAAATATATTTTAATCAAATGTATAGAATTAATTGGAAGGAAAAGAGTATATGTTTTGAAATTTTTTCACGCAATAGAAACTTAAAACACAAAAAGTATTTTAGAAAATAATTTACAAATAATGTATTGTAGAATCGTCTTACCTAAAAAATTGCGATGAAAATATTAAGGGGAAACAAAACCAGTCAAAGTCGGTGGGTTCGATAGTAGTACCAGTCATCCGACGTAAGCAATCGTTTAATAAGATAAAAGAAACTTGGAATATATATGATGATAATTGATAGCCAATAATTTGATGATCTTTCCAACTTTCATAGCATGCATTAATGCATATCAAGAAAATGGTCTATACATACTACCTTTCCGGCAAGTCTCATTTAAAACGAGTATATTCGTATTAAGGTGCAATAAAATTAAAATGCTTAAATATCAAGATATTTATCCTATTTATACTGGTGAGTTATTATTTGATTCGTATTAAAGTTAAGACGGATAAATGAGAATTTGTGTATCTAATGATACAATCCTTGAATACAACTTGTTACTTAAGTCTGGATTATGTTCCATTTAAGTAAGATTCAATTTGTAAATCGCATAATAAAATATTAAATTGAAAACACGGAAGAAATTAATGATGTTTCAATTATTTGTTTATCTTTCGACTTTGAAAAGGAGTCTAAACAGTTCATTTTTTTCAATACAAATATAATTTAGTTGATATTTGTATCCATTAAACATTAGTTTAAAAATTAATCTGATTTTTATTCAAAGATAAAATTAAGCTTACATTAATTTTTAAAATAAATAGATAAATATATACTCCCTCCATTCAAATCCAAGTTGTGCACTTACTTTTTGACACTATTCATGAGTCTAGAGAATCTTCGATATTCTGTGAAATATATAAGTGTTAAATATAGTTATGTGTGATCTTGTTTTATTCGTCTTCTTAAATACAATATTGATATCAAATTTTTATAATTTTTTATAACGTGTAACTATAGATATTATCGTTGTAAAATGTGCCTCGGCAGGTGTGATAAAGCAAATGGAGGGAGTATTAGTCGTTTGGTTAAAACTTTTTTTTTTTTTATATTGTACCTTTCTATATAAGAAATTTAAATTATGAAAAATCAAAACAAGATATAAATATGAACCATCATCCAAATTATTTTATAACTAAAATCAAATGTGTCATAAATTATTTTTAACAAATAAATATAAGATATCTAATGAATAGTTAGTCCATGGACCCTCCAAATAACAAAAATAAAGTTTTAAAAAGTTTATTTAATCATAAATATGATAAAATAAATAAAATAGCTTTATAAGTATGAGTATTTGATATGAAATATGAAATTAAAGATTTGTGTGAATTACTATAAAATATTTTTGAAAAAAAAAAAGATATTTAAGGAATAATCCAAGGATTCTCCAAATAATAAAAAACATTTTAAAAATTTATTTAAATATAAATATAATATAATATAATAAATAAATAAATAAATAAAATGGGTTTATAAGTATTACTTAATTGGAATTTAAATTATAGTTTTGTGTGAAAGTGGGAATGGAGTTAGAAACTTGGGGGAGAGGGGAGTATGAGATTCCATGAGTTTAGGATGGAGGTAGACTCCATTGGATATCTAACTTCATTCCAAAATCATCCAACCAAACACTTGAATGAACCAACTTCATTCCAATCCATTCCTAAGTGCCCAACCAAACACCCCCTAAGTTGTATTTCTTGTGTATTATGCAAAAATGTTGCTCAAAGTTGCATCGAGGAAGGTGAAATTATAGGTACGAAAAGGGACGAGGGATTGATCGTATCCACAAAGTTATTATATCATTCACAAAAATGAGTACGAAGAATAATATTGTCGAGTTCATGTACATCAATTACACAAAATTCTTACAAACCCATTGTTAATGAGTTTCGTTTCATATATGAGATGCCCTCGTGTTCAATTATCATTGTATGGCGACAAACTTGTTAGACAAAGTAACAAGGTGTAGAATAGTTTTTCTAGCATTTTTCTCTCTTTTTTTTTTTTAATGGTAATAGTTTTCGGTATATGTTTTAAATTATCTCACCTTACATGAAGGGGTCTTATTCCCTTATGCAGTATACCTACCTTAATCAAAGATCTCAACTCCTCGAGTGTTTATACCTACCTTAATCAAAGATCTCAAGTTCAAGACCTTCGGAAGTAGGGTAAAGACGGAGAGAACTCGAAAAAGCAGATGGTTAGTTATAATAAAAAGTAAATATCAATTCTAAGAAATCCAACTCCCAACAGAGTGGAAATCCTAGATCTTTCTTACAAAATATGAACTAATTTGCGCTTGAAATGATGTCCCGACCATCAAAGCTTCTTCAATCTTCCATTGACAATTAGGCATTATCAAGGCATGTCAACAATGAAGTCCAGGTTGAAGTAAAAAAATAAGGCAGTATGACGAAAAAGAAGGAACTAAAACAATGATGGCAAAACTACAAAAACCTTGTTCTCTTATTCTCAGAGCCGGGGGTACTTTGGCTTCCTTTTGCTTCCTCGCTCCTTACAAAGTCGGAGAAAGATGGAACAGGAGGTAGCTTTATTTTTTGTTCACTGCGACCGGATGCTTGGTTGGTGGAAGGTTCCCGTATTTCTATTTTGAGATGCTCTGGGAATTTGCTCTTCACAGCTTGAGCGGGGTTAACTGTAAAGGAAGTTGATTGTGGAGGGGAATCAGAATCATCCTTTTCCTTAGTGTGATCAGGATCCGGTGTGTTGGGACGCAGACGATTTGTTACATCGGCTAAACTGGCTATTGATAGCCACCTGACTATACTAGCCATCTGAGAGAGATAAAAGGACTTGCCACTCTTCCCGTACTTCTTGTGGCATTCATTTTCAAGCAAGGAGACTGCTAAATCCAAGTCGACACTGGAGAGCACAAAATATGAAATAATATTGCAAAATTAAAGTAAACAAAATATGGCTAAAGTAAAGGTGATACTATAATCAACCTTGCAAGTCAGAGGATATAAATAGTCTATTGGTCTTGTGTAAAAGCCCTTGTATGCATACAACATAGTTACTCCGTACTATTTACTTACACTGAATGAGTAGAGCATAATATGAGGTAGTTGTACGCATATAACGTCTCATTTGAGTTTTATGGATTATAGTTTGTGAATGCTAATTCAAGAAGGTTTTGTACTGCGGAGAATGATCTTCGCTTACACTTTGTTTGGATATAAGTTGAGGAGTGAAAAAGAGGAGCAGGAAAGGGAGGATATATTTTCCATCCAAAACTTTCCTTTAATGTAAGGTCTTCAATATGGCTTGTATGAGGGAGAACATTTCCTATAAACCCGATTTACTAGTCGGTAAGAGAAATTGTATCACTCCATTTCCTTCCCCTACTTTTCCCTCCAAATCCCTCCATCTGAGCAACGATAACTAAATCTCCGCAATATAATTCTTCATTTGCCCCCAAACCAAAAATTTAATTGAGACTAGGCATGGGTGACGAAATGACAAGATTAACCATTTCAATAATCATATTGTAAGAAGGAACCCTACCCACACCAACTCCAGACCCTTCTTATCAGTCTAGTACTTTTAGGTATACTTGAGCAACTTAATAATCGGTAATTCAACAAAGCAGATGATTAATTAGGCACGCTCCCAAACGTTCAAAAGCACTAAGTGAGCAATAAAACGAGATGAAGTCTGGAAAATTTGCAAGATTCTTGAGGAGTATGAGGCATACTTTAAACTGCCAAGCCGACGCTGAGTCTCCTTTATAGCATTTAGTAGTCTTTGCTTGCTTGATTCTCTTAATGTGTCGGATATCAAAATCTTGTCAGTTCTACCAGTCTGCATTATAGGTAACGAAGTATACATAAGCAAGTCACGTGATGATGAACATGAAAAGCTTCAGACACTTCGCAGCTAGCAAGCAGAATTAGCAAATCCATATTAACATCATGCCAACTCCAGCCTTACACAGAATAATGGTTGAAATTGGCACCAAAATGCTCAAGTAAGAAAAAGAACTGAATTGTAGACACAAAATAAACCTAGATGCATAAACTAGATGAGAGGTATGAATGTATGATAGAAACTTGCATACATCTAGCAAAACGACAAAAATTGATATTAGGCAAAAGTAACAAGGAAAATGCTACATATATGCACTTACCACCTGACATATCTTTTATGAATACCGCAGCTGTTTCACTTGATACCAATTCAAATGCACAACATCGATATTCAAAATTTTCAAAAAACATAGGTGCCACACACCTGTTTCTGAGGCATTTTATTCTGATAATACTTTTCTTCTGCTCGCTGCAATATATCGAACTTCTCACTTAATCGAGATCTTGATCTTGAACTGGAGCAGCCAAGGCTCTTCAATGCTTCAGCATCATCTGAAAATAAGACAGTATGATCATCTCATTGTCCTTGTGAGAGTATAAAGGCTGAGCTAAGACAAAATTTATCACAAGAAGTTGCATTCAGATCGTTTTATGCTCTTATTGTTAGTTATGGAAACAAAGAGATTGGATATTACCGTCAGAATCGGATATTTCTTCCTCTGAATCATGTGATTCATCATCATTCCGGTTCCAAAATTCACTAAACTCGGCTCCGCCGGCATTATTGGAGGAACTGAAAAGAGAAATAATCAAGATGATAATGATGCCCAAGCCAAATATGATAAAAGTTGGGAACAAAAGTTCAAAGAAAGCTAGCAACAAGTCTCTCCACCCCTAATGAGTTCTTCCTTTGATGTGATAAGGAGAAAAACTCGCAACAAACGGGCTTTTATAGTTCCAGCTATTATTTTTAGAGCTTGCACGTCTTGTCCTTCACCAAGAGACTTTGGTTCACATGGGTACTAGACCCTCTGCATTCATTTAACTTTCTTTGGGATTCTTTCGGTGTTGTGGTCGGGTAAAAAAGCATCCTTCAAAAAATTGTTACTTGACAGTTTCTTTTGTAATGTGATTTCTAACCCCTCTTTCTGACACAGCATTTTGGAGCAATTTCCACACAAGAGACAGGGATTTCTGTCTTCCTAATGTCGTTGCTTCTCTGATATTTCAAATCCCTATTGTCAAATGACAGATTGTAATTTGAAACAAAAAACGAACTTAAAGGATCATCAATATAAGCCAAAGCCAATAACAT
This sequence comes from Gypsophila paniculata, assembly GCA_032274805.1. Classification (NCBI taxonomy): domain Eukaryota; kingdom Viridiplantae; phylum Streptophyta; class Magnoliopsida; order Caryophyllales; family Caryophyllaceae; genus Gypsophila; species Gypsophila paniculata. The sequence goes on from JAUEKU010000003.1 coordinate 1,345,427, forward strand.
GAACAGTAAGGCTAGTAATGAATGCAGATAAACAAAGACAGCCAGTAAAATGTCAAAGCACCGAAAGAAGTACAAATTGCTCAAATTTCATTTTCTAATTCTGCTACCAACAAGCTTACTTTTTACTGTTATAACGGTCGGTGCCTACAGTGAACCAACAGGAGAAAATTAAGACTACCAGTAAAACAGAACAGACTGGATAAAGATTCTCTCGGTTTAATGAGCGGAAACATTTCCTCATTAATCACCTTAAAGCAGTAAACTCAGCCTAAAATTAGTACCAGTGGTGTTCAACTGTGATAACCAAAGTTCAAGCAAGTCAAAAAGTGTGCAATGATGTATCAATAGACATAAAGAAGTAGCTCGATAGTAGTAATAACTCAATAGCAGGCAAACATATAATTCCCAAAAATAGACTACCAGAATTCTGAAAATGCAGTTTTCATGGAGGTCAAAACATATAGGAGTAATAAACAACAGGAAACTACCTGTTAGCGAAAACTTGAGCAATCAGATGTTTCCGTTGCGAAGTATATGAGGTCAACTGTGATAACTGATTTGCAACTAAAGAAGGCTGTTTGCAGGCATCACACGATTTTGCACAGAGTGATGTAGGTGCCTGTGATTTTATTAAGATATCAAGAGAAGACAAATAATGCTACTTCACACTTCGTAATATATACTCCGTAGTATTCAAAATTTTCGATAGATGAACAAATCAAATATAATCCAATATTCACCACTACCCACCTGTTCCCCAAAGCTCTCAAGTATTTTCTTCCTACGGCAACCAGATCCTTCACAGTACTCAACCATCTGTGAAAGACACGGACGAATTAAGGTAAAGTTTTTCTTCATTTGCTCCCTTTAAATCCAAAAAAATGTCACCTGTATGAAATCATCCAGCGGCTTCTTTGAGGACCCATCTGCTGAGGACTCTGATTTCTTGTCTTTAGGATTCCTTAATATAAATTCCTGCGGTGGAAAATTTCTCATTAGTCTACCCCATATAGACAAGCAGTAGTGAAGCCAAAATTACATTGAATGCTAAAAAGTTAAACCATTCTCTTGCGATCATCAATGCCATAATAAAGAAGACTTCGACATGGCAATTGATCTCGACCAGCTCTGCCAGACTCTTGATAGAATGATTCCATCGACTTTGGTATATTGAAGTGGCAAACAATTCGAACATCCTTTCTATCTATTCCCTGAAAGCTCATTATAGAGATACACGGGTTATCTTCAAAACCTTGTTGTGATATACGAGCACAACATAAAATGCAGAATGTAAGGAGTCACTGCATACCATCCTGAGTGATATACATAAGCTCAGTCACTTTAAATCCTTCATCAGAGCTCCAAATAAATTGCAGAGACCAAGCGACATTTGCGCATTAAAAAAATTAGTCAAGATTTATTCAGTGACCTAAAAGCAACATTGAAAAGATAAGAGCATAGCTTCTATATCTTCTATATGGCATTTGTAGAAGTAGGATGTACAATTACATTAATCCAAGTTGTCAAACCACAGTTGTTCAATAAGTGATACAGTAATCTCTAATAACAAGATGGTCCCTTGTGTGATTGTTGCTACCTCTCTGGCCCATGCCCCATGTACATGTTATAAAAATAGTACCTTAGCTAACGTACAAACATAACAAATCCTACTTGCAAACATAACTAACGTACAGCTATAAAAATATCTCGATAGAAATCTTCATTAATCGAGATGCTGAGTTCAATACAAATATTCGCATACGAGGGGCCAAAAAGCATTATTTTGAAGACCTTGCACCGTCATGAGAAGAATATCTAAATGAAGATTCTAATGTTCTAGTGAAACAGTGTCAGCATAAGTATAAGAGTAGATGCGGAGTAGATGTATTTGGCATGCATACCCGAAGGCTACTGTGGCCACAACTACTTGTATCTTTGAAGAAATCCAATCATCTAACACGGCGCTTCTTAATTTATTGTTCAAGCCTGCGTGATAAGCTACACAAACCACAAGAAAAAGAAAACATAATTTGCTGATGTCAGAACAGAATAGTATAGATCATACAGCGCAAGACCATGATGATTGAATTACCAGCACTTGATATGCCAAAACTTGATAATTGAGTAGACAAGGTATCACAAGCTGATCTTTCAAGGCAATACACGATTCCGCAGACATTTCCAAGGGATTTTATTGTTGCACATAAATCGGCATAAACGTCATCCAGAAGATCTTTGTACCGCACTGCGTAATCAGAGGCTTAGTCAAGGAGGTGACAAACTCAGCAAAATACAAATAATAGGGGTATCATGCTTCCTAGACAATGATGCTGAAAACAGACTTTCAGAAGCAAACTCAAAAGATTTCATGGATATTAGGGTTTAGGGATATTAGTAAACTAAGCTAAATTGACACTGGGAAGCAGAAGCTACTAGTTGCATCGTCCAAGAACACACATAGAGTAACCAGGGCAGATAAGGTGGTTTTCCAACAAAACCTCAATTTATTAGTTACTTCACGCATTTTAACAATTTTACACAACGTCGCAGTCCTTGATGCAAGAATCTCCAGCAAAAAGGGAACGAAAATGAAAATCTTCAAAAGCAAACTGACATATAAGGAACTGTCAGTCACTCCCTCCATTTCATTCAATAGGGACTATCTTGTTTAATAGAGGCAATGTAAGGCATCATAGTGCTTACTTGAACTTACTTAGTAAAAAAGTTGAACTATGAGGATGTCCTAAAAAAATAAAGGCGAATTATGCTATTTTATCTGTTCGCTGAAATTTTTGATGCCAGTCTGACATTAAAATCCTGCCGCCATCCGTAGGACCAATTAAATGAAAAGAATACACATAAATAAAATGTGAAAGCAGTACAATGAGTAATAGCCAATTGGACAAAATAGTGTGAGCATGGAAAGGGGAGCCAAGGAGGAAGAAAAAAAACTAAAAGTACAAATTCATATCATGGAACACTAACCTTCATAATAGATATTAGGACGATTGAAGGATGATTTTAGGACTAGAGGATTGTGCAAGCACAATGACCCAATCACATCCTTCTGAACCCTGCACTCACAAGCAGAAGGCATAAGAGGACAAGAAAAGGAAGACAGAAAACATGAAGGTGAAAAATGCAAGATGTGGAGAAATGGATTCACCCCATCACAGATCTTTATACAACACCAAGAAAGCATTCAAAGTTTGTAACTACATCAAAAGCAACAAGATCTTCATAAGCATTTCTAACGTCAAACTCATTACACATCCCTTCAAGATACCGAAATACCACTAACCCAGAGTAACATTCTAGTTTAGAACATTTTATGAGCAACAAAAATCCGATCAAAAATGCAACGTTATAAGTATTATACCACATTGCAGCACGAAAAATCCATGCAAGCTCGGTAGTGTAGTCTGTAGGTATGTGAGGAGGATGGTTTCATCATCAGGGGAAATATTTGATACAGAAGCCAGCAGGTTAACCGTGTTTCCAACACCCATAAACTTGATTTATAATAGAATGTAACAGCTGGTAGAATAGAAAAAGAGCGTGATAAGCAGCTCACTTAGGTGCAGCAGTAGCTGTCAATGCCAAGATTGGAACATCTGGAAAGCGATCTCTTAGAGAGGATAGTTTCCGGTAGCTAGGCCTGTGGTTAAAGTAACTAAACTGTTAGCACCTAGTAGCACAATGCTTATATGTTGCATCAATATAAAATATTGTAGAAAATTTTAACTATGCATAGAAGTAAATTAGAAATACATGCTACACAAGACAAGGTCCAGATACTGACAGCCAAGAGTTTAACTGTGAATCAGTTTGCTTGAATTGAGGTAAGGGTGTAAGGAACAAACCTGAAGTCATGGCCCCATGATGAAATGCAATGTGCCTGAGAGATAATTGTATCAAAGAACAATTTCACACTCCAAAAAAGCTAAATCAAAGCATTCTGTGAGCTACTATAAGGCATACCTCATCTATAGCTATTAGATGCAACAACCCCCTGCCATGAATTTTTGAAAGCTTTGAGCCAAACCCTGCAGTTGCTATCAACTCCGGAGTCACATAAAGCAGCTTTAAAACAGGTTTTCCAGAGCTGAGGTCCTCGTATATCTAAAAGAAGAAACATTAAAGTCACGAGCTGCAAACAGTGAATGAAAAACAAGCTGAGCGAACATTATTGCTAAAGAACAACAATGAATAAAATGCAAACAAAACAAAGACAAAAATATCGTCATATTCTCCAGTAAGAATAAAATGAATAAAAAGTAGAAACTAAATAAAGTTTCTGCTTTGGTGTTCACATCAGCATCAACAGCAAAATTTCCCCCTTTGATTTCGTGATATATTGGCCCATGGCACAAATTCATTAAAGTTGAACCTAGAAAATTTAATTTACTCCGAAATTGGTTACAAATCTGATTAAATCATCTGAATGAGATGACCTTGACTTCTCTGAAATCGACTTGTATCATCAAGAATAAAAAAGGGCAGCCCGGTGCATGATGGCATCCCCGCAATGTGAGGGTCCTGGGAAGGGTCCCATCACAAGGGTGCAATAAGGGCAAGCCTTTTTTTATTGGTCGGAGTGAAAGTAAATACCTTCTCTTAGTTAGAGTGAAAGTAAATACCTTCTCTTTGACACCAGATGTTTGAGTTGAGGATAAAAATTCGGCAGCAATCCCCTTCCCCTTCAATGCTGCCACTTGGTTTTCCTAACATAAGAGCTTTCCAAAAGTTAGAATGAACATAGTGCAAAAGTCTCATCCAAAAAAGTATATAATAATAAGAAAAGACAGTACTCTGCCCTTACCATCAATGCTGAACATGGACAACAAAGTTCGGTAATTCAAATCCTAGCATAACAAAACCGATTCATAAATCAAAGATAGTCCATTTGATTCAAATGATTAGAGATCAAACAAGACAAATGGCATTCACCTATTAAAGGGCAAACAACAAGAACAATCCCGTTTTTCGCCAGAGCAGGAATTTGATAACACATTGACTTTCCACCTCCAGTGGGCATAAGGCAAAAACAATCCCTTCCTGTATACTCCACATGAGAATAATGTTTGAGTACAACCCATGAACCAAAAGACATGAGACAATATTAGAATAATCTCAATGTCTAAGGTAAATCAAAGGTTAAAAAAAAAATATGAGATGTAGGGACCTGATAAAACAGCTTCAATGGCCTCCAGCTGCTTGCCTCGAAATTCAGAATATCCGAAATGCCATCTCAAGATTTTGACCAGGGCCTCCTTACCACAAATATTCTTCCGAGTACCGCAGATATTTTGTGTAGGCAATGGTGATTTTTTCATTCTACTACAGAAAGCAACAGAAAGCAAACATAAATTGTCTAAATTTCTTACCAAATTTTGCATGCGAAAAAAAGCTACTAGTCTGCACAATTTAAAGCAAAGGCGAACTATATCACTGTAAATGCACGGTATCCCAAAAACATAGAAGAATCTGCTATTTTAGGTTGTTAGCACTCACAAAGAAACTCAAAGAGCATGACAACAACATTACCCCATTGCTCAAAGCTTCCGCCCATGATGACGAAAGGGGTCATATGCACACGGCTTTACCTCGTGTTAAGTGTACCAAAGCACACGATGTAAAATGCGGCAAAACTGCAGCAACTAACCACCTAAAGAGAGACATTTTTATCTATTCTAAAGCCAAATAATGAGGCAAATGACTCACTAAACTGGTTAACCCTTCGTTTTATTGTGAGGTATTTTACTGCACTGCTCGACACAGTTTTTGTTCTGGGGTATTCACAAACATACTCTTCGGATTAATAACGAACAAGAAAGGTCGTGTACATCCAACCCTATTAACGCGGTATTTGCAGGGAGCCGTTGTGGCACTAGGGTAATGTTTTGAATTCAAAAGTCAAAGAATACAGTGGCTCTACTAGAAACGGAACAAATTTCACACATCCAAGAGGTCACGAGTTCAAACCCTGGGAGCGGCCTCTTGCAACGGGACACCATCGTGCAACGGACCGCCCCATTTGTTAATCACTATAATACAACATAGCTAAAAGAATCACAATGCACAAGAATACAAGACCAATAACGCATGAAAAACATGTACAATTAATCGCAAACATCCAAATCTTTCTCGCCGAAACCGAGTATCGCAAAGATTTCACTGCAGTTAAAACCCTAAATTAAAAAAATTGACAAATTGAAAAGCAAATTGACGGAGGTGTAAAATCACTGATGATCGAGTAAATCAACGATGATTCGAGATAAAAAAAAAATGAATTGAAAATAGTAAAAAGAGGATAAATGCGATTAAATTAGGTTAAAAAAAAAGGGAAGAAATACCTGAGATTATCGGAGAATTAATGGCGCCGGAGAAATGTAAAGAGGGAAGTTTTGCCGGGAACCTTGAGAAATTATAACTGAATTGCCCAATAGCTTGTGGCCTATGGTTTGAGTATATGCTTATTTAAACGAGTCATTCGGAACGGGTCTGACGAGGTTTATCAAGTCTAATTATCGAGTACAAGGTTAAGCCAAGTTTTTTATTTTTTTTTTAATGACAAGTAAAATATCATACTATATATTAATCCAATGTAGAAAGCATATGTGGCAGCGTGAGATTCATTTGAATGATGTGTCGCGACCACAATAAAAACACCGATGTGTCAAAATAATAGAACATCTCAATAAATTCAACCAATAAAAAATAATTACTTAATTACATGGGGCATTATATACGTTAACATTTTAAAAAATCAAACTACAAACTTCCCACTACACACGTATGCCAATCATACTATATATAAAAGAAGAGTTGTCACAATCCTACGTGGCAGCCTAATTTTGCAGGAAATCCCAAATAGAGCACTCTCATATCAAGTTGTATTTGATTGGTTCTTTAATCTTAACTTAAAAATTTAATTAATTGGCAGATTTAATTTAATTAATTACTCCGGAGTAATCAATATATCAAAGTAGTTGTAGAGGTTTTTCTATTTTTAAGGCAATTAATACCGTTGCAATTCCCATCAAAACAAACCAATGCATGTAAACATTGTAAAGGAACGTGAAGGATTATCAAGGTCATTGCTTCCCTGCAAAATAAACACATAAAACTTTCAAATTCCAATGTCAGTATATCCTTTCAAATCCTAATTGGTATAATCTCTTTGAATTTCACCAGTATAATACATTGAAATTTCGACCTACAAAATCATCCGCAACTATTACTGTAAAATCATGAAGGTACAACTACTCAATTACCTTTTGTAGCCATGTTGTTTGGTTCATTTTTAATTCAACGTAATGCTTATTTATTCATTGTTATTTAGGGCAATGGCGTGTGCAGACGACATACAATGCAAGTATGCAACTATGCAACTGTTTATCATGTGAACCCCCCGATTTACCCGAGGTTCATGTTTATGAGCACAGGTAATTCAAGCAAGTATGTTAATTTGATTCATTTATTGTTTGTGATTTAAATTGAAAAGTATAGACTTATAAAAACTTACCATCAATTATACGAGTAATTGTTTTTAGTCTGTCAATTTCGACACCAAGTAATTCGTTGCAAATAGTTGATGTTCCCGATGATGATGACGACGAACTCCTGTCAAGTGATAATATCCTGTCAAGTGATCCTTTTTTGACGATTAAATTTCAATATCAGGTCAACAAAACAAGCAAGCCGACGTACGTCGGCATGATGTAGCTAACAAGTTCCCTGACAATTATGCTTATATCCATCAGGTACGTAAGGAACATACACACAAAGAAAAAAAGCACAATCTAAATCGTTATAACTAAATCGTTGGAAATTCTCATCACAATCTAAATCGTTATAACTTTTCCTCCAGAAGCGATAAAGGTGGAATAAAAGCACAACATGACTGCACTGATCAACAAAATGACAAAGATATATTATTGAGGAGAACAGAACGTACCCTAAGGAAAACCTCTTCTGTATAAGAAAAGATTGATTCCCACATCGTCATCATCGAACAGTTACGTTTCGGGTATCCAGTTGGAGATATTTCAGAATTTGTGATGAATTTTGGAACTTTAAGCGATAAATAAATCATATCTGAGAATGTTTTAGTATATTTTGGGGGAGTTTAGGTTGGATTTTAAGTTGGATTATTGTTGGAATTTCATATATGTTGTTGACTGTTATATTTTGCTGTATGATTCACTGCATTTCAGTTTCTGGGAGTTAATTTAGATTCGATTTGGTGTTGTTTATGACTTGGGAGTAAGTATTATGTAAGATCGTCCCACAATCATAAATTGTCGGATTGACATTTTATATAATTAAGAGAACAATATCCATTAAAAAAACATATGAAACAATTTAAAAACTCCGTCTATGTATTAGTCTACTAACTATATTCTTCAGAGTTCAAATTACCTCATAGAACGTATGAGATCCGGCTGCTTCTTCAATTGTTCGTGCAATTTCTATGATACAAATAAAAATGGACAGCACCATTACATAAATATATATACATAAGTTGGCAAATTAAACGTACGTAACAATATCATTCTCTTTTTTGTTTTCCATAACACCTAAATGGACATATTTGAGAGCCGATGTTAATGGGAATAGACAGTAGCATTCGAAAGCATGTTCATCAGCAATGTTAGATAACAAAGTAAGCAATGGCAGTAATCCTCAAACAAAACAACAGAGCATCAACTGTAATATGCAAAACTGATGCATGGTGGTCAATACAGGAAGGATAACGAAGATGCATGGTGGCGTATGCAAAACTAATGGACAACAGAGAATTCTGAGCAGAAAGAGAATTACACGGAAGTCGTGACAGAAATGGACAGAGACATTGACAAAAATACAACCTCACAAAGGTGGGGATGCAATTTTGGTAGCACTTACAAAAATACTACTATTACTAAGGTCACATAAATGAACCAAACAATTGAGTTTGAAATTAAGAATAAAACAATACAAAGGTCACATAAATGAACCAAATAAAAAACTTTGGAAAACACAATAATAAACATATTTAATTCGTCGAGTACACCACAACCAAATTGAACCAAAATGAAATTGATCATCAATAGAAAACTAAAACTTCAACGCCAACTAAATCCGAAACAATTAGTCTCACATGCAAAAAAAAAAAAAAACACCATTAAATCACCTTGTGTACTGTTTATTTCTAAAGTAGGAGATGAGGTTTTGGCGGCGAATTGTGGAGATATTGGCCGGGAACGATGTCCGTTGAAAAGAAGAGATGGCATAGGTCGTCGATTGTTGGATCGTCGGATCAAATACCCACTGTTAAAGTATGAAGGTAGTAGATGTTCGGTAAGACTATCTTATCGTAAAATGTACACTACAAATAC
>JAUEKU010000003.1:1360983-1380522 GCA_032274805.1 Gypsophila paniculata
GTATTGAAGTCTTCTGCTGATGATTTCTTTTCATCACTTTCCGATGTCTATATGAAGTCCTCGAAAGATCCTGGTGGATGTTTGCTGGTAAAAATATGCACTTTTCTCTCATTAGCCTTCAGCCCAGTATTCATCCGATTGTGAATTATTTGAATACTGGCCTGTGTGGTTAGCTTTAAAATTTTTGTAGATGTTTCCGGTGCTTAACTTCCTGAACTCAGTGTAAAAATGATCATGTTTGACCCCTTTTACCTTGCTTTAATTATCTTTAGTTTGTCTGTAAGGCTCCAGCTTGGTGTGAAGACTCAGTTGAATAGTTGATGCTAAATCTTCAATGTCCTAAGTGAAAATTGATGAATTCGAGACTATTAAAATGGAACCATCCAAAATATCATGGCTTTAGAGTACTTTATTGCAGTGAAAGAGGCTAGACTTACTGCCTGACTGAGTATTAGTTGCGGCCTTACATTATAGAATTGGCTGATATGGTTTCTTTCAGAATCTTTCTTTAATATGTAAGAAATGTGATAAACTTTGTCATAAGTCAGCCTCTATATGTGCAAAAGCTATGTTTTAGGTTAGGTGTTATGTCTCATTTCAGATACATTTCCTACCTGTTCACATTGAAGTTACTGAACATACGAAGTGCCTCATGTCTGCTTGTTTTCATAAGATTAGCTCAGATTTGAAAATTCGCAGGCTACTGTCGGTGAATTTGCTTCTATAGCAGACAAAAAGTCTGTCTCCAAAATTTTTAAGACAACCATGGGAAAGCTCTTATACGTCACTCAACATGCCGGTAGAGCAGCCAACTCTAGATCTGCAATGCAGATTGAGATGTCATCAAGCGATGATAAGTCTCTTTCTCGCGCAAGGTTTGTTGACTTTTTGCAGTACACTCTATAATAATAATCATTGTGTCAAAATAAGCGTCTGCAACATCAATATGCGGCCGATATATCAAAGTTATGATGTTTACCATGATTGCATTAAGAGTACGCTTCGGCAGAGATCAGACCTAGACAATCGAGATCAGGCAGCCACGACTTGTTACGAAATCAAGTCTCAAACTGAGAGTTGATACCGTGATAAGAATTATAATTGTCCCCAATTTGGTTCTTCTTATTGCGCATACTTCTAACTTAATGGGGATAATTATGTAGTGTATGTTCTGAAATCGAATTCTTTTGATGATTGTAAGTCACAACTCACAAGTCCCACAACTCTTTTGACAATTGACAAGCGTGATCTTTTTTTCTTTTGCAGAGCACAGTTTTTTGATTTGGCTGGTTCACTTCTTCCTGGTTTGGGGACAACAGAGACCGATCTCTTGTATACCGCCATAGTTTCAGCACTGAGGGTCTGTCATTATTTTCTAAGCATCAAATTTTGAATCTGTTGCTTTCAGATTCTTATTTTGAGTTATGCTTGGTGGTGTTGCAGGATGTGGATTTGGATGGCTCAGTCCAAAAGAAAGCATACAAAGTACTTTCACTCGCACTAAAGGTGGTTTTCAATCTTTTTAAACTATCAAGTATCATATTTATTAAATCCTATTGGCATCTTTTTTTAAACAAAAAACAGTAAAGTACGCTTTTAAGTTGAAAGGATATTGGTTATACTCTGTCCTTTTCAGAATATCTGCATTTCAACATTTCATTGTCCTAAATTCATGTTCACTGATGTATTGTACTCGTATATCACAAGCCACTCATTGCTTTGAATATCATGATGCGAGAAAAGTTTCTTTGTCAAATTTGTTGTTTTCTCCCTCTACTAATTTTATTTGGTGAATACGACGTATCAGAAAAGCTACCTCCATTTCATTGCAAAAGCGGATAAGCCCCTTTTGACTTTTCATGGAGATGAAAATTCAGATGTGCTTGCTATCAACTGAATTTGAGGGAGTAAGATGATGACATAGACGTACCAAGCATGGCAAAAGAAATGATTAATGTTTTCCTTAGCTTTGTGTTTCTTTTCTTGTGCTAGCTAACAAGGGATATGATGTTTCTCAGAACGTGATTTTTCTTTGAAATATAAGATTTTTTTTTTTTAATCATTATATATTGTTAATATTCTTATCATCTTGTTTTGGAAATGCTGCTAGAATTCGGATGGGTTTATTACTAGAAAACGTGGAGAACTGCTCAAGTTTATGGATGAAGAACTGCCATTGTGTCATTTTTCGGCTAAGCGTTACAGGCTTGATTGCTTGTATCATCTTATTGTTTATGTGGCAAAGGTATTTGTTTATTTACTCTGTATGAGTATCACTACCTTCCAGTAAACAGCTGTGAGCTGTGTAGTTAAAATTGAATGTTAACTGTACTCTTGTTTATACCTGCAGGATGAAGCAGAATTAGAAAAGGTTGATATCATCAAATCATTCTTGACTGAAATAATACTTGCTTTGAAGGAGGTATGTATTACTCCCGCTTAAATAATTCAACATATATATATAAAAAGTACAATATGATGGTAAAATATTTGCATTTGTTATCAAAAAATAGTTCACAAATTTCTCAACAAGAAATGATACTCCCTTCTACCCCCCTGCTACCCCATTGTATTCCACCCATTTAACTTTTTGAGAGTCAAACTTTTCAAAGTTTGGCTATAAATATTTTAAGATGTATCGATAATCAATATGATGATTAAGTATTCACAGTTGTTATATTGTACTTTTTACAAAATTATATTTTCAATGGAAAAATCATATATGGACAAAGAAAAAGATCGCCAAAGACTCTCATTGTTGACCGCCCATAAAGTAAATTGGGAGAACAAAGTGGATTGGATTACAAGAATAAGTTCAAAGTGTTGTATTGGAGACTGCATAAAGTCAAATGGGGATGAAAAAGGAGGGTAGAGAATAACAACATTATAGTCATTTATACTTTACAAGGGGGTCCAATTTTCGTCATTTTAGGGTGACAAGTTGACGACTCTCTCGGAACTCTCAATAATGTCTTCGTCCATAGATATTTTGCTTTTTACAGAAGTGGGCTAACTGATTGAAAAGGGCAAATAGGAATATGAGGCTGAATGTGTGAAATAGAGGGAGCACATTTAATGAGTGGAGACTTGTACAATTGTGTTTTTGGGGAGACACGACAAAACTTACCAACCCACACATGAACAAAAAACTTGTATTTCGGATCTTGATACGTCCACTCAACCTGAATTGACTTGATCAATACTTGACCCAGGTGAGTCGTTTGTCCGTTCTATTTATGGGCCCTCTCTCATTTCTGTAAAAAAGCAATGTTGACAGTGTGATGGACAGAGATTTACTCTTAAGACTTGAGATTTGGTTCTTTGGCAATGAGGATATTGAAGAATATCTAAGGCTCTACTATTGTTCTAGTTGTTTGAAGGAGGTACAATTATCCAGCGGAGTATCACTTTACATGATCTTGTCATCAATTTTTGATTCAGACGTGGGAAGGTTACTTATTTTTGTCTCATATTGAATGGACTACTGGTTTAATTTGGAATTGATATATAGGGTGTTGGCTACTGTTAGCATTTATATTTGATAGTTTATGTTGACATACTGAGACTGAGTTGAAGTTAGTGAAACTGACGTTTGTGTACATGAGAGAACTTCAAATCAGAGAGAAATTTTCCCACTAGGCTTGTTGCTGGTTTTACTTAATACCATCGTGAAGTAAAATTATGGATAGCTTGGATATACTGTATTGGGAATTCATTTTTCCAAAACCTCGGGAGTGCTTCAAAACCTCTAATTTGTATGCTTCTGCATCACTTTTCTTGCAGCCAAATAAGAAAACCCGTAATGGGGCCTATGATGTCTTGGTTCAAATTGGCCGTGCGTTTGAAGATGAGGAAAGGAGTGGAAACCTGGGTAGATTACATCAGTTCTTTGTTATGGTATGACCTCAACTATATCGTGTACTTGTTCTGTATAATTCTCCTGTATTTTTGGTTTTGTAATGACATGTCTCTAGTATGGTTGTAGCACAAAAAGGATTTTGTTAAGCCAAGCATGCAGTGATGAGGTCTTGTGCAACAGATATGTTATATCTTTGGTTGTCATAATCCAGAACTGCACATTATTTTTGTGTTGAACAGTTTATGGTAGACTGATCTTTCACTAGTTCACTTTCTAAGGAGTATACGGTTGTTCCTGGCATCAGGAAGATAACTTAGAGAGTGTAGTCCATTAATCGCCTTTTTCTCTATGCTCTTAAGTATATGTTTTGTTCATGGCGTTATGAATATCCCTTATAGAGTGACTTGCTTTGTATAAATTTAACCTTTTGAATACGTTGTGTATTTTAGTTGCCCTTTTGTATCCTTTTTGTTACAGGTTGCTAGCCATCTTAGGGGAGAAACTTCACATATGAAAAGTGCTGCTGTGAAAGGCTTGGCTCGCTTGACTTATGAGTTTTCTGATCTTCTCTCTGCTGCATATGAAGTGCTTCCCCATTCTTTGCTTATGCTTCAGTTGGAAAACAAGGAGATCATAAAAGTAAGTCTCCATTCAATTGCTCATCAGTCAAGTTCAATTTTGTACGTCCTTATCAACTTCGTTCAAGGGTAGTAATTTGACCGAGTGTTTACTTTCTTTTTAAGGCAAATTTGGGTCTGCTTAAGGTGTTGGTTGCAAAGTCGCAGTCTGAAAACCTGCATAATCATCTTAAGGACATTGTTGAAGGCTTGCTAGTGGGGCGTTGTGAGACAAAGAGCCATTTTAAAGCTAAGGTTTGTATCCTACCGACTACAGCCGCTTGATACATGGTTTCTTGATTAGGTAGAAGATTATAGTAATGTAATGCTTGGTTGCTGTTGTAATTTTCTTGGAGCTGTCAATATTAATCTGATTTTCTCAAAGGAGCTGTCCTTTCTGAAATCTTAAATATTTTTTGCTTAGGGTTTACAATGATTCTCATCCATTGAGGATTTGGTGGATGTGCTAAAACCCGTTCTTTTGATTTGATGTATACTTTTTTTTCCTGATATGTTCTCGAAATATGTACCATAAAGTATATGAGTATAAAACATACCTGAATTGGCCTTATGTCCACTAAGTGCTAGAATACATCTTGGAGTTTTATAGTTGGAGTTTGGTTCATTGATAGGTTAAACATTTGCTGGAGATGCTTGTGAAGAAGTGCGGCCGCCACGCAGTGAAGGCTGTGATGCCTGAAGAACACATGAAACTTCTTACTAACATTCGCAAGGTGTGATGACTTGGTTTTTGGTACCATGTCATGTTTATTTTTGTGTAGAAGAGGCCACGTGTGTTTTTTATCCGTGTTTGCTTACTTGTTCACCGTATTCAGATCAATGAACGAAGAGAGAAGAAACTTGCAGCCAATTCTGAGACAGGGTCCTATCTTTCAAAGGCAACTACATCTAGGTAATTTTTCGTACTGACTATACATTTTTTAATTTGATTCCAGAACTGAAGGTCCTCCAATATACCCTGTGTTGTTTATTGTCCGATGTCCGTACATTATCTGCAACAAAATGTCCAAAATATCTTCTAGAAGTCCTTTCATGCTAATCCAAGATATTGTATTCCTTATGCGTTTGAATTGTTCTTCAAGTTTTACATGAATCATTTCCTGTTCATCATGCAATGCCATGAATGATGAAGAGGTTTCCTCAAATAATTCTGCATCTGTTAGCCTAATTCATTATTTGCCACACTTTCCCTCTCTTACTCATTGTCTCTTGACATCCAAAAAAGGATATCGAAGCATAGTATTTTGTCTTGAAATATAAATTTGTTCGCGAAAAAGGTAACTCGTGTGCATGAGGCTTCTGCCTTCGCCTGTGCCTCTTGCCTAGGTTTGCCTCGCACCTTTTAAAGCCAAGGCTCGGATGCACATTTTATATGGCAGCCTACCTAATAAAACAAATGGGTAGATAGTCTGCTGGTTTCGTTTTGAAACTATTTACTGAAGTATACGATTATGCCTTTTGTAGGCGAAGCGAATGGGGCCACACAAGAATATTCTCGGATTTTGAAGATACGAGTGATGCTGAGACATCCATTGGTCGACGTAGCATGTTGTCCTCAAAATTGAAATCAAGAGCATCGTCTTTAAGGTTCGTCTCTTAGAATTCGATAAGCTGAAACTGTCTTAAGGATCTTTTTTACTTGGAAAAAACAAAGTAAATGTGATACCCTTTCAAAGTTTGTTGGATAATTCGACCAGTGGATCAAAGAATATTCATTTACGTACTTTTATCATGTCCAGGAAAACCACAAAATCAGGAAAAACCTTGACAGAGGACCTGCTTAACCAGTTAGACGATGAACCCCTTGATCTTCTCGACCAGCGAAAAACAAGGCTAGCTCTTCGATCGGGAAAGAATCTGAAAAGGAAGCATGATTCCGATGACGAGCTGGAGGTTGATGAAGATGGAAAGTTTATAATTCTCGAAGAAGGAAAACAAAAAACTGCAAATTCTTCTGATGATGAATCAGATGACGAGAAAAGTGTAGACGGCAGTTTTGCCCCTAAAAATTCGAAGAAAATTCAAAAGCGCAGGAAAACATCAGACTCGGGATGGGCGTACACAGGAAATGAATATGCAAGCAAGAAAGCTCGTGGAGACCTTAAAAAGAAGGGAAAACTCGAGCCATATGCTTACTGGCCACTGGACCGTAAAATGCTCAGTCGTAGACCAGAGCATCGGGCTTCTGCAAGGAGGGGCATGGCTAGTGTCGTTAAGATGACTAAGAATCTTGAAGGCATGAGTGTGGCAAGTGCACTTGCTGGTAACGGCAAAAGGGCGAGGAAGGCTCACAAAAAGAGATAAAGGAGCGAATTGTAATTTCACATCATTGCTGTAAATTTTAAATTTTGATGGTAATGTTTACCGTCAGAGTTACCTGTCTGAGTTATTTTGTACTCGTATTGGTGTAACCCAATTTTGACCACATTTAAATTACGTCTTAAGTTATTTTGTACTCGTACTCGTACTCGTACTGGTGTACCCGTCCAGTTTTGATTTATTGTGTGATTTCAGCTGCCTCAATCTTGATGCCTCAACCTGCCTCGCTTTGATACATCCATCAAGAAAGGATTATAATGTGATCAACATTGGGGCATGGATCCGGAAACTCATGTGGATGTAATTAATTGGTTTGATGCTGTTTCATGGAGAGGGGATGGATTAGATTCATCGGGGAGTTGTAAATTATAATCCATTAGATATTCAACGCATCAAAAGAGTTATTTAGACGACGAATAGGAGCCTCATAGGTCTGATCCAATGATCGATTGAAGCTTACGCATAGGGATGTATTAGTCATCCTTGTTGTAGAAGAATCTAGTGAAATTGAGGGAATACAATTTGTCGGAAAGTGAGCAAGATTAATGTCACAAAGGGTGAGTAGGAAAATCAAATCCATATGCTTCATCTACGCCATGTCCAAATGATCCAATACTAAACGTTGAGAAAGCTAAACTAACTTGCAAGGGTTCTTACATTTTCGAAATCAAAACTGCCTTAAAAAAAAGTTAAGAGAAACGGTTGCGCAATGAAATGTTCTTCCAGAAATCTTGGCCCTTCTAAGAAGGGAAGATTGTGAGAGAGAGCTTGCTACTCTTAAAAATGACTATGAAACTTCCAAAAAAGAGTTGCACATCTTGTAGATCCATAAAACAACAGCGGTTCGATGTAGAAACTGTTCATAGCTTGTTAACACAGATGAACATCCAGATATGGACCATAATAATAGCCTCCAAAATGTAGTCTGGATCCGACTTTTGTCCATTCTTGCTTCCGAGAACTAAGCATGCTTTCAACCTTCGGCCTCCGTCAGATGGAGAGGCTACCATCTACGATAACCCAAACACAATTTAGCTTGGCACAGCATAATCAAGTATGAGAGCGTGTTTCGACGAATACATTCACAAGAAATTTTAGTGACTGAATGTTACTCTTTGTTAGGATAGAAGGATTTGGAGGAAAGGTGGGGGAGGCTCGTTTTACGAGCTAAATCAAAGATTTGGAGAAATCTTTTGGATAACATATTAAGAGGGAAGGGGATAGAGAGAGGATGTGGAGTGGAACAGCTTAACTATGTCGGAAGGAATCTGATTAGGTTTTTAGGAGGCAAAAACGATCCCTCCTTTTCTGTCACCTTTGTTCCTCGACCAGGTTGGAATAATTCACTAGGGTATTTATTATAAGTGTATTGAAGGAGAAGACGGGGTGGCTGATAAATAATGGAATTGTGTCTAGCACATTTTTCTACCAAGTTAAAATCCGATAATTTCGCTGAACAGAATTACTAGTATAGAGATGAGAGAGAAGCATCAAACCTGACAATCAAGTATCATGGTCGAGTGAGGTTCTAGAAGCACAAATGAATTACTTGTATGGAGCAAAAATAATTGATGAATTCTGGCCGCCAAACCCAAACGAATTTGACAATGCGGCCTTCACATTGAATCTTTCCTTCTTTGGGCCGACAAGCAAGTTAGTATCCTGAATTTAATGCTTCAAGTTAGAAATATGGAGAACACATAAAAATCGCGTATTCTTTTATGTTAATTTATGACCATCAAATCTGGTCGGCAAGACAGCATTGCGATAATTATTGGTGGTTTTATGGTACAAAGACCAAGATCAAACCGCAAAAACCAACTACGGCGTAAAGGAAACAAAATTTAATATCATGTTAACAGCTCAAAATCTTAAAAAAAGAAAAAAATAAATAAAAAAGGCCCTTTCATACCTCGGGAACGACAGAAAATACAAAAAGGTGATTAATAAGAATTGAGTAGTGAACATATCATTATATTCGATTCACTATTCTATAGCTTGAAATACGATGGATTAAAAAAATCAAGTAAATTCTCTTCTGTGATTTTGCTATACACTTCTCAGCACTTCTAATTTCCAATCATCAGAAAACATTCTCTATGTTTTCTACGTTCTAACACAAATCCAACCTCTATATAAGCCAGAGCTTTTAGTGGCATTGGGTACTGAGTAAAAATATCATAAAACTGAATGTCGAATGTAAAGGACAAAGCATGTCTCCCAAATGTCAGCCAGCAATCGAGCTCTTAAATCAGGTTTTAAATAGAGATAGCACAAGAAGAAAGCAAAGGAACACATACCACGCCCTCATCTGGATTTTCAAGGTTGATATTTGGATGCAACCATCCTGTTCGTATCGCCTGCAATCAAAACCAACTCAACATATGTCACGCATCAGTTTATTGTCATTGAAAAGGGAGCATTAGCGGATGCCCTTGTTGTAGCTTCTTTTATGTGTTATAATACAAACACGAAGGTGAACGCCACCAAGCAATCAAACATTATTTGTTGGCGAATGTTAGCGACACAATCAATCAGCCACAATGCCAACCTATAGACTCATATAGAAAGGTGAATACCAAACTCTTTGTTTCGATACGTGTTCCAGAGGAAGGGGGAAGAGCAGGACCGGAAGGGAAGGGGAGGGGAGGGGTACATTTTCCCTCCGTGTCTTTCCAATGTAGAAAAGATCATTCCATTTCCCTCCAATCCAACCCTTCTAAGTTTCCTTTCAACCTAACCTAGTATATAAATGAAGGCATGACATCCCTTCATTTCCCTCGAAATTCTTTCATCCAAACATACGCTAGGATGTCGAGCCACTTATACACTCAATCTAACTAAATTTTTGTTCTAATCAGTTGTCCCTACTTTACCTGTACAGTCGCAACGGCTTCTATAGCACCAGCTGCTCCAAGAAGGTGGCCAGTCATGGATTTTGAAGAGTTTATTCTCAACTGTAGACCAAAAAACCTATTAGATTTCCAGTCTCTCTACATTTTAAAAAAAATGTAAAAAAAAAACCAACACCTTAATCTATACATATGTAGGAAACCAAATTATAGCTTCTGTATATTGAAATGAACGCCAATACCTCGGGATTCTCGCCAAAACAGCGGACCAAAGCCTGGTACTCCTTCAGATCTCCCATTGGTGTTGATGTTGCATGTGCATTAACGTAGTTTATATCTTCCTTGGCAAGACCAGCCTCAACTAAAGCTTTCTCAATGCAAAGAGCGACTCCAACCCCTTTTCTCACAAGACATAGTGCAACACAGTTTTAGTCATTTGCAATCTTGATATAGGACAGTCACAAAAAGCACCATAATAGTTACACAAGAAACGTCCTTTCACTTGTCCAGTCACATATTCAAAGAAGCAAAGAAGATTTGGACATAATTGCGTTCAAATTTTGGACATAATTGTTTTTTACTTATGCTCGTCCTATAGTTCGATAGACTTCCATAATATTTTGGTAATGTAATTTGTTTCACATGCAAAAATAGAGAAAAATAAAACAAAAGTCAAACATAAGAATTCATTCTATCAACATCCGCCAGCAGAGCAGTTCCTCATTACGACATGACACATTTGAGTGATAAAACATGTATTGCAGAAGTCTTTTGGTGATAGAAAAAATAATGACAAAAAGTTGTTTGCTAGGTAAACTAATATAACTAAGGTGAAAACAAGGCACGGTAACGTTAAAATAACCTTATTCAAGTACCTTGTGGATGAGGCTCAGTCATGTGATATGCATCACATGTGAAACTTCCACCCAAAAATTCTGCATAAATTTCTGCGCCTCTTTCCTACATGATCGAAATGCAATTGTGTTAGAAAAACACTTCGTACTCGTGATGAAATTCTCGATAAAAAAAAGTCCAAAGCAAATGTACCAGAGCGTGATCTAATTCTTCCAACAGCAGAACCCCAGCTCCTTCTCCCATAACAAATCCATCACGATTCTGTTTGTTGATAAAACAAAATGAAAGTCAAGTTAAACAACCTCCTAAATTCAATATTCACCACCAAAATTAAAGTCCTTTGAAATTCACACAAAAAATACTTCAAGTTACCACTTCCTATATCACACACATATCTTCCGTCATTCTGCTTAGAGGTTGTCACTTGTAATTACTACCATATGCTGATGAAACTATACCAACAAAGCCAATCAATAGTTTTCTTTTTACTTTGGGCCTTCTATTATCAAACCTACTAGTATTAATACATTAAACTAAACTTAACTCGACCTAAACATTTTTCTGCACCCCCTAACTCTCCCTCTTCCCTCCCCACCGAAACTGCCACTCCTCTATCCTCAATACCAGAGAACTCTCAGCCAACAATCCCCCCAACGCCGGAAATGTATGTCCCACCTCAACATTGATAGTTGTTGCTCTCCTTTCAGCCAATGTCGATCTCTCTCTCCTTCAAAGCTGCCACACCTCTATATACTACTAACCCAACAGACCACCTGCACATCCTCTATGAGACCGTCTGACTTTCAGATTCCCTTCCAGGCTACCAAACCTTCTCGACGTGTTCCTCCTTTGATCTCCTTCGCAAATGTTTGACTTACCCTTTCAGATGTGCTAAGGTGAGGATGGTGGTCAGCGATGGTTGGGATTAAAGAGGAGGCGAAGCAGACAGCATCCACTCATGGTAGTAGTAGCCAGTAGGCTCAAATTTGTGGTGGTGGTGGTGGTGTGGTGGTTGGCTGAAAGGTGGTACTTGGGGATATAGAAGAGCTGACGATGATTTGTTGTGGTAGTATAATCACATGTTAAGTAGTTAGGGATGACAACAACGTTTGATTGGTATACGTTATTCTGAAAGTTGCCCACTTGCGTTCCTGTATATTTTTGTTTATTCATCGTCTTAATAATTTTGCCAAAAAACTAAGGGAACGATGAAAGTGTGAGTACTATGGTTTTGTCTTCGTCGATTATAAAGGTAGAAATATAAGTAATACTGCACCTATGATAACAATAACGACACAAGATATATCACAGAAAAAACCAAACATTGAGAACCAAATTCATACAGCATCCCAGGGACGTGAAGCTTTGGTAGGGTCACTGTTCCTCTGTGAAAGTGCTTTGCAAGCCACAAATCCTCCCAACCCTGTTGAAAGTGTTGGTTAATTAGAATATACGGAGTATGTAATTATGGCTTACGAGATTCGGAAGGTCTTAATTTGTACCTATTGGTATAACTGCCGCATCTGAGCCACCACAAAGCATCAAATCCTGCATTTCGTTAGCAGATTATTTGGAAGAATACGTAGCACTTTTAGAAAAAACAACAAAAACATAAATAGAAACTTATCTTCACAAATAGAAAACGAAGTTCTAATACTTACAGCTTCACCTCTAATTATATGGTTTGCGGCATTTAATATACAGAAGTTGCTTGTAGCGCAAGCAGTTGAGATAGAATAATTCGGGCCCATCCATCCCTGTAGTTAAAATAAACAAGCAACATCAAAAATACGTATAGAAAATCCGTTCCTTGGAATTACACACATAGAGGGAGACAACTCACCAAGTCAATTGCAAGCATGGCGGATCCCATATTTGTGGTCGCGAAGGGTACACAGAAAGGGTTCATCTTTTTATATGAAATACGAAGAGCTTCTATTGCATCGTAAAAAACCTGCTCGAATATAACACAAGCCATACAGATTTATTAACCTGGCAACAAAAGCATGGCTAAAAGTTTCTTCTTGTCACATATAGAATCACGTAAAACTCATGAGCACCCGGAAAACAAACCAATAAAATATTCTTCTTCTCCGCAAACACTTACTTTCATCCACAATTTATTTTTATTAATCTATTTATGATTCATTGTGAGAGACAAGATTCTAAAATGCTGCTAGATCATCGGAAATCTTCCGTTTGACTGCATACTCTCATTCATCAGGAGTGACAGAAAGTGAAATTTAATATTTTATACCTTCATTCCACCCATTCCAGACCCAATAAGGACTCCACATTTAGATTTATCGATTTCATTCATCAAATCATCCGTAATTCCGGCATCTGCTAGAGCTTTCTTTCCAGCAGTCAGCATGTACAGCATGAACTTGTCCATTCTCTTTGAAAGTTTAGGCGCAACCCATCCTTCAGTTGAAAAAGACTTAATCTCCCCGGCAATTCTCTGCACTCGTATATAAGGGTGAAAAATTAGAGGAAAAAGAGAAAGGTGAAAACAGAAAACAAAGGGTACATCAAAGAGAAGATATCAAAGCGACTTACTGTAGGAAAAGCGGTACAGTCAAAATTCTCTATCTCACTTATGCCACTGACACCCTCAAGCAAATTATTGTAGAACACATCGATTTCATGTCCTAACGGGCTCACCACACCCATTCCAGTCACAACAACACGCCTTGGTTTTGTGACAGGCTTATTTTTTTCTGTTACTTCCGTTGATGGCTCCACGGCCACAGCCATCGCTCCACCTGAAAGGCATGAGAAGATTATCAACAGGATCAGAATAGGGTGGCTACGTATTTCTATTGTTGTTAAGTAACTTCAAATTTTGGGAGCAGAAAGTTCATAAAATAGAGCAATGTGACAGAACTTTATTCTCGCAAAGAGGAACTTCCCGCCCACAGAGTAAATAAGTAAGAATTACTCTGTATAAGGTAAACTGCCTATAAAAAAAAATATGCATGAGCTAAAAAACCCTGCGAAGTTAGTGCACATATGACACTCATGAGTTAGTTAAAGCGCCATCTCTTCTCACACAATCATGATACCCCCCAAATGAAACTACGTAAAAACATCACATATTAACTCGGGTCACAAGGGCACACATGAGAAACTGAGCAGTGAAAAGCAGACTGTTTATGTGAGCTCGATATCAAATAAATGGTGGCCAAAAGGTATATTAAAAATAAGTCCATTATCACCCAAAGAAAAATGGCAACGCCACAAAAGATACCAGCATTGTGTTTGACCGTTGACAAGGTTCCGAGAACTCAAGGTAGTCGAATGAGTTAAACCACCATGTTCGAAAGCAACTTGTTACGAAGAAAAATAAAAGAAAAAGCAGTTACAAATTATCATGCATGCTGTATCTGGAGTTTGCAGTTATCCATTATGTTCAAGTACGAATTAAGTGTTTATGATTGCTGCACAGAAAACATAAATCATACGGAGTACTTTATTTCGAAAGTACGACGACGTGTTTAAGACTTCTAGCTTTCAAGACCAAAAGCACACGCATAAACCAAAGACGAGTTAGTAAGATACATGCCATGTGTCGTCAACATTTTCAAAGGGTCCAAGAAACTCAACAAATCATTTACTTCTGCGCCTACCGTCCTTAAACTGGTTCAATAATGACGTTCGGTCAGAAAGAGAAACTCCATGCAATAATCACGATTGTACAAGCTTATTTACTGATCAACGCGGCTTGCATTTACCATCTTTAACGCGGAGGGATCCACGCACTTGAAGGTTGTGACTGAAGTGTACGAATACAGAGTTGCAAAAAAGCAAAACAATGAAAGTTCTACGACATCACATGCACGTAACCAACCCCATGTTCATCCTTAGAGGTGACAACAAAAATTTCATGCATGACTACAAATAAAACTTCACACAAAATGCATGAACTAAAGTTTTGAATCACATATTCACATAGGTTCACTAACTCTAGTAAAATCCATGTCATACTTTATGACAAAGTACATTATTGCATCACTCAATACATCAAAAAAAAAATTACAAACAAAAAACCCAACATGCAAGTGTACAACACTACATACCTCACCCACTCATACACCCATGCACCACAACCAAATATAGTACGGTCCCCCAGTCACTTGTTTACCTATATATTTCGACAGTATCCTCTATATAAAATTACTATTCGATCCATAAAAATCGATTAGAGGAAAAGAGGTCGGTTCAGGCTCATGGTTTTGGACTACAACCGCATACCTTATTATACACTCATGCACCACAACCAAAAGCATCATTCTCTCAGTCAGTTGTTTACCTTTCGATTTTAAGAACGGCCATGAAATGACTCTACTCTCTACATAACAATACAATTCGATCCATAAAAATCAATGAGAGGAAAGAGAAGTCGGTTTAGGCTAATGATTTCAGACTATAACTCCATCAAATCATTACCTAAATAGAAAAGTAAACAAATGACTGAAACAGACGGTACTATATAATTATATTTTAAAACTAATATAGTATTAATATTCAAAAAACAATATCTAAAGTAAATAATATTATATTTTTTTAATACCTGAGTGAAAAGCTCGAATACTCCGCCTATGTTTCCTGCTGAAATGACCAAATTTGGATCCAAAAAAACTCGAATCACCCAAAATTCCCAAAACATTATCAGTCTGATTTCGACAATTATCATCATAATAATAATAATTCTTAGAAGTAGAGTTATAAAATTCATCACAAGGTTGAAAAGCGAAGCTAGAAATGCTGAACGATCCGCCACGACGACGACAACGACTACCACCAACACCACCAACACCAACACTACTACTCAAACTATTACATTTCAACTCCATTGATGAAGAGCAAACCCTCTTCTTTTTCTTATTATTCAAATAACTCGTAATACGACTACTTTTCTCATTCACATTACCATTACCGTTGCAAATGCAGGCCGCTACGAGCCACGTGCACAGTGGTGATGCCACCGTGTACGCCGCCATTTAAACCACCCTACGAAACACACACAAAAAAGTTTGAAAAAAATTAGATAATGTACCCAGAAAAAATGGAGAGCAAAGTTCGTAACTTTTTGTTGAGTTTGTGATTTTGGGAGGAATTTAAGAGGTACCCAGAAAAAAATTAGGGAAAATTTGGGGGAAAAAAGTTGGAATTTTTTTGAGGGTTTTAGAAAAAATTGATGAAATTGAGTGATGTGGGTGATGAAAGCAAAAGAGTGGTTGTGAGTTATGTGACCAGATTCAATCTGATGTTGAATTTGCTGGTTGGGATTTTATGACTTTGGGGACGGGGACGGGTTCTTGTATGAGACGATTTTACGATCAAGTTACGGACTTTTCTATGTTAAGGACTTAAGGTTGGTCAGTCTGTTGGTGTATTGTGGTGACTTGTGATGGTGTGAGAATTGTACAAGTGTATTTCAAAGAGTTTTGTCTGATATGAGATAAAATTTATTCTGAATTTATTAGGGTTGCATTGAACGGTAATAAATTGAAATAAGAATAAATTTTACCGTGTATAATTCTTATTAAAATTTTTAAGGAATTTCGATCCTAAAATAAACCGACATAAACCCTCTTTGATGGAGAAATAAATCGTCTTCATTTCTTTAGACGAAAATAAAAAATATTTCAACAAAAGAAACGGAAGTCCATTTCGTATCGAATGTGGAAAACTAATGGTAGAAATGATATTGATACTCCAAAGATCTAGTGGCAAACAAGGATTGGTCAGGTTGCATGTTGGGTTTGATTATTTTATAATATTACGATACTTACTATGTTCATGCATCATTTATGTTGCCTTGTACTCTTCTTTTGTCTTTCTTTGATTTTAATTTATGTTTTTGACTTCATTGAAACACTTGTAAGACCCAAAAATATATGCTGATTATACATATATATTTGATCTGTCTCATCGAATTGTATATATTTATTATTTTGCGTTTTTTATTAGTTAATTAGAGTGAAAAGGTAGTGTGTATATATTTAATTGATAGATATCCACACTATTAAAACCGAGTCAACTCTTTGTTAATATATATTACGGAGTAAAAATTTTTACATATTGAGTACTCGATATTTTATCTATTTAAAACTATAGATAATTATGAGTGAATGTATATGGATGTGAGCTAAATTAGTACTCGTAATATATTAAAAATCGACCGAAACAAGTTACTCCAAACCTATCTTAACATTATATTAGAAGTTAAGTTCAAATTAAAGTTAAATTGAATTGACAAGTTTATTTGATTCTCAGCAATATATATACGGGGAATTACTCATAAAAATTTGTACGATAAGTGAGTGTCAGGCTGTCTGCTCATATAAGATGTCATGTACGATGTACAATTTAACATCAATAATTTTTTTTTTTTTTTAATTTTGTTACATGTATGTTATTAAAATGAGATATTAAATTATTTTTTTCATTATGTATGAAATGGGTAGCATAATAATAAGCAATTCTTAAATGACATAATTTGATGAGAATTTAATTACAAATCGGCTTGGAATATGGAACCGTTTTTATATCATAACAGAATTCTGACATGGTTGTTTATGTTCTTAAATCTTACTTACGACGATAACTGTTAATACTATATATTTTAGTATTCAATTAAAATGACATAAGATTACATAATTTAATCTATTTTTCATAATACAAAGAGCTCGGAGTTATATACCTAAAAAATGCAATCTTAAATTAAGCAGCTGAATTAATTAGGTAAAATAAACGCAATCAAATTAGCAACATAACATTGTTGCGTGCAACACGTTTGCAAATCAAAGGAGATTTGGTGCAATAAACATTGAAGGCAATTTTAAGGAATTTTGTCTTTTGACTAAATTCACCTACTTTACTTTATTGCTTCGCTACACTATTTAAGATCATATATAAATTCACCACAATTGGCAACAATTTTAAGTAGCTGAATTGAATTTACATGAAGTGAATGTTGAATCGAACGATATTTAATTAAATTTGTTGGAGTTAAACTGAACTTATATCCAAAATAATAGAACCTTATGGCGGCTCACTTTACTTATTGTAGTGGTAGTATTTTTAAATTAAGTTTTCGGGATTTACAATGGTAAATGAACTATGATAACAAAATCGAGCTTTTTTCTAGCAGACTTCCATTTGAACGGATTGGCCCATTAATCCCACAACCAATGTAACATGTTCCATAACCTACAGCCCGACTCATCCCTAAACCAGACTAATTTTGGGTTTCACTTTCCCAGCCTAATCCGTTCCGGCCTATGGAAATAAACATATACACTCATCCATTCGGCTCTGGCCCGCCATGACCTGCAATGTCGAAATCAGGACGTCCACTGTCAACGATAAACAATAGCGACTATTCTATTCGATGTGGGTGCTCTTCGCAGAGATGAACAACAATAGTGACTGGTTCAAACTCCTAATCTTATGATCCATGGACGAGGTTCAAACCACTACACTAAATCATCTTGGTTGTGCATGATGCATCTTATACATAGTTGTGCAAAGGAGAGTGTTGCGAGTCATGAAGATACGAGATGGAATTTATGGTCGCAGCAAAAACATTTCCCCATTCTATTTAATCAATTCAAGGGATAAAGTTGGAGAAGTCTAATTGTTGAGTGAAGGTTCGAATATTGCTTGTGATTCTTTTTGCAAAGGTGTTACGGATTCTTATTCGTTTGCTCACATTTCAATACGAAGAAGATGAAGAAAACGGTAAACATTGCCATGGTGACGTTCCGTCCTCTTTTATAGTGTCTATCTGTCTTCTAAACTTATTATCGCCTACAAATCATAAAGGGTGTACAAAATGCTAACAAAAACACTGAAGTCCAACAAACAAAGAAAAAGGAAAAACTTCATCGACGAACAAACTCGACAAACAAGATCATTTCACTTCATGTACACATGGAGAGTGGCCAGTACAATTTGTATATGTTGGCGGCCTCAATCAAACTAAGCAAAACACACACTGCTTTGGTAGCACAGATGTACTTGGGAAAGAAGATACAATATGAATTACATTTTCAGTACTAATATCACACAGTTTTGCGATTGTTGACCAAGGTTTTAAACTCTACAGGTTCGCACAGACATACTATAAACAGGATACATGTACTTAAGTCGGTCCTTTCTGGGAATATGTTCGAATCCTGGAAAGATACTTAGTTAGCTGACGTACAGAAAATTGAATCAAATCGTCATTTATGAAACTCGAAAACATTTTTAATTAATAATTCTGTAAGCATATTAGTAGTAAGTTTCAGTAGAAACAGAAATCACACTGCAGAGCAGAACTGAATTTTTTATCCATGAATGCAACTAACTTCATCTGATGTTCCGAAACAACCAAATACTAGTTTCAGACAGTCATCCAATTCTTCTTACCTCTATCGGAAGGTTATTGCTGAGATTGCTGCTCCTCGATCAGTGTTTGAACTCTCTGAGAGAAACGACATACAGAAACAGCCATTTGTAATGGGAATCGTTTCAACAGGTTCAAACATGATGAAAATGTCCGAAGTCAGGAAATAATTACCTTGACAGATGAATCAATTTCGTCTAGTTTCTGTAGAAGTACCAGCTCACTTGGTGGTAGGGCATCTTGTTTGAAAGATTTTGAAGAATGTATCTGCACGTAAGCATAAGACAGACATTAAAGTAGCTGGAGGCTTAGGAATGATTAACGGCAAAGATGATACGAGGTGGTTCCTTGAGATACTCTTCCATCAAAAGAATGTACATTAGAAGACTAGCACATACATAAAACCACATCATTGCGATAGAGTGCCCGAAACGAAAGGGACAACAACTTATATTCCTAAGGTAAAATTTTTTGGGAAATATATGTAGCAATATGCAATTTAGAGAACCTTCTATATTAAATATGTAAGCTATTAAAATTGAATAGAGCCAAAAAAAAAAAAAAAAAAAAAAAAAAAAAAAAAAAAAAAAAAAAAAAAAAAAAAAAAAAAAAATAACC
>JAUEKU010000003.1:1395917-1412417 GCA_032274805.1 Gypsophila paniculata
TTTTCTTGTAATGCTAAAGACATTTTTGTATTTCCGATTTTGTTTGGAAAATCTTGTGGCTGTTATTTTCTTTTACGGGTTTTTTTTATCGTGTGCTCTTAGGGTTCATGTTTGAAAAATCGTTTCATTTTTGTTAAAAGTATCTTTCTTTAGTTTCTGAGTCAAAACAAGTCTGGTCGGGTTCAAGTCTACTTTAATCGAGTCGTAACGAGTCCTCATCAGATCAGGTCGATTTCAGGTTACATTATTTACGAGTCGAATAGAGTCAAATTTACTCGGATTTCGGGTCGTGTCATTCGAGTCAGGTCAAGGTTGTGGCCTCTAACCTTAATCATTAAATTATATTGATGTTACATAAGTCGTTAACATTACCACAAGCATACATGTCAATTGTAACACTTGTGATCAGTCGATCCACAAAGAAATGCGGGAATAAACACAAGTCCAGTGTTAAATTAGAAGTAACAGCGGGATACAAATATCATGGACTGAATTGGGTCAGGTTTCTTTGGTCTGGTTTTTGGTATTATGAATCGATTCAAATTCCTTTATAGACGCAAAATCAACGTCCTAATTACTTTCAATTCAAGGTACTTGCTTTTCCTTTCTCTAATTACGTTCCTCTTAATTTCTTATCAATATTCATGCTATATAAAAGAAGCATTTATTTTCGTGATTATGTATAATGTGGGATAAAATGGTAGGTTTTGTGAAAGATCGTCCTTCAGCTTCAAATTGAATGACGGGCAATGAACGTATTAAATAGATGGTTAGGATGTAAAAGAAAAGATCGTTTTTTTTAGACTTATTGAAAAAAGGAGCTCTAGGTCAATGCAATTACTCAAATACCGTTCACTTTGGAGGCCAAATCTAATAAAGTTGAGGGCATTTAGTCTTTTACTAGGGCGAATTGTAGACGCAAATGAGAAAGTATACAATTGAGTGGAATTGCCTGATAAAGCGAATGTATACAATTGAGTGAAACATAGAGATATAATAACATGGCATATGCATTCAAAAGGGTTTTGTCTTGAAGATTTACCCTGGAAAATTTTGATATTTTGGAAGAAAATAAAGTGTTTAGAGGCAAAATAACATTACATCTTATTAGATGATGTTCATGAGAGATTTACATAGCCAGGAAGGTGCTTGATTGACACGAAAAACCGCGTCTTGTTTTGGTACTTATATGATGAAAATTTTAGGGATAGGGAAGCCATTTGAGCTAGGGAATACGTTTATATATGAAGGGCGCGGTTGTAGACGAGATCAACCCGTGTAATGACATTGTTAAAGATCAACCTATGTAAATATGTGATTGGCCATGACTTGGGTAGGTGATTGCATGCTTTCAAACATAGCTTCAGAGTTAGCTATGGTGACTGGTGAGTATGGTCAATTGACAATAAGCAAAGGCCAAAGAGCGAGTAATGAGTATATATGTGATGGTTGGCCTCGGAATCATAATGGACAAAGTCGGATGTTAGATTGTTAGGGTCGAGTCTTACGGAAATAGAGCTTCTCGATAGCTGAATTGGATGAAATGGTCCCTTGTCAAGGGTTGTGAGAGTTGTTGCATTACTGGGGAATGCACCAACCTCTTGTTTTGGATGGCATGGTTGAGAGAGGTACATCCAAACAAAGCCTAAGTGTCTTGTTTGTGATCGTAAGTTGTGGCTATGTTGCAAGGGGTGTGAATTTAATTGGTGCTTGTGACATGTTCTTTGCCGTTGTGTTGCACACTTACACCGGACTTTTGGAGGCGGAAGTGGACACTGGTTGAGGTGGAAGTTTAAGTGTAGAGTTCATGGGAGTATGTAAATGTTTCTGCTAATGCCTGTCGAAATGATGTTTTCTATGATTTATTTGGTAAAGAACATGCTTGAATCACTTGTTCTCCTGCTAGTGATTTATGTGGTTTTTAGTATTTAGGTTTTACTTCGATTTTAGGAATGTTCAAGATCACGAAAAAAAGAATTAGAACAATGTCAAGTTTCACACAATGATCTGCTGTAGTTAGTTGACCCTCGTACAGTCGTACCTGATTTTTAGTACAGTTTTGAAAGTTGCCTATGTGGTTAAACACTTAAACCTTACGAGTATTACAATAGCGAGTTAGCGACAACAAAGTTGCAGACCTAAATTGGGAAGGTTATAGTTTTTGGTTTCCGGAGTTTGTTAAGTTCGTGTAAAGGTAAATGTTCGACCTAGGTAGTGTTGATATCCGAAGAATAAACAGAGAAGTAGATAAAATAAGTATGAGGCAGGAACATACTCAATCTAGGAAGGGGACACCAGATTGCTCCGAAAATTCTGATTATATGATGTTCAATATAGATTGTAAGGCATTTTAGTTGAGGAAGATTGCATCAATCTATACAGGCCAGGTTGGGACGGCTTCACAGTTCCTAGACCCGTACCCAGCTTGCCAACAGGTCCAAACGGGCTGGCATGGCCACCCCACCATTGTTTTTAATTGACTGTTCACGGAATTAGGAAAAAATAAATAAGCAGTTCACGAGCCGGACTGGCGGACTGGTTATGTCGAAAGCTACCCGTACATGGCCTTTGTGAGAGGCAGATCAGGCCACGCAAGACCATGGAGAATTTGGCCCATTTGACAGGCCAAGTTGGGCCAGCCCGCACCAGTGGCCATGTTTAATTGGTCATCGTTGATTTTTGCTTGATCTAGGTGATAGAATAAGTCAATACGGAGTATGTAATATTGTAAATTATTTACTTGTGATTTACTTTCCTAGTTTAGTTTGTTATTAGTTGCCTAGTTTGTAGCATTCTGTTCCTAGTTAGTAGCTATTCTCTTTGTATTTAAACGTTGAACATAATCAATACAAGGCACCGATTAATCTCCTTTACTAGGACGTTACGATTTGATGTAAGGTGACATAGCCTCAAATGTGGTATCTCTTGTACCCTTCTCGCAACCGATATTTAAAAAAATAATTTTTGGCTTCATCATAATCTCTCCCATAGTTATGATGGAAAGGGATAACAATGAATGATCAGCTCATATTAGAGTTAAATCATGATCAGTGACAAATTTGTAATTCTCAATTCCATATCGAACTATACAATACATCTCAAACGGTTTCGTAAAACCGCCAATTGAGATTTTCAATTTCAAACCCTTCGTTTTCGACAGCTATGGATCAAACATCGTTTTCGAATCCATATTCATTATGTCATCCTTAGTTGTCTTTAACCTATTGTTTGCTTTGTGTATTTTGTTATTTTGTGCTTGTTGGTGCTACTCAATTTACGTATATTTGACTTCTCACCCAATCAAAGAAAACATTCTTCCAACTTACCACGCACGTCTTGTAGGCTGTAGCCTCCCTTGAGCATTTTGTGGCCTGCATATAGTGGTCCCAATGACTTAATTTCTACTGTATCATTTAATCATCACGGAACCCGCTAGATGTGCACTGGGTAAACACAAGTGTTATTAGGGAGACATACTCGACATCTAACATATATAATATCAGGCCATAATGCCATATTACCACACAGAATTGCTCCTGAAGAAGCTCGATGCTACTTCAAAGGCCCACCCATTCGACCACATTCCGAAGGGTAGTGGTCCTAAGGTCACACCCAAAGCCAATGATACAAATTGGTAGTTAGTTCACAGCTTAGACGTGTTTCCACGCCAACTATAAAACTTGGCCTTTCATCTATATTACCTCAAATCATTGCCAAAGGGTTCTTATTTAAAAAAATAGTATAAATTTTGTATACATACAATTCAGAGATTATGATGAATCTGTCAACATAATAACGACGACAACGATTGGTTGTTAGAACTAATAATCTTTGCTAAGATCTATCATTTGTATAAACCTTTGCTACATTTCATATACATTTGAATATGGCTTCTACGAACGTATATACGTGTACATTTACCGAGTTTTAAATGTACTCGGGTAAAATGTAGGAATACTTACATTAGTGGCAAAAAATGAGTGTATAACTGTATATAGTTAGCTTGGTTCGAGTCATAGGCTAAGAAGTACCGACCATAATGTGTCTACTCTTTGTTGTCGTATATACGTATACATTTACCGAGTTTTGTACTAGAACTGCTCTTTGTGGAATTCGAACCGTGTTGACGTTTTATGGCTCATTTCATGTGATAACTTCAACAACTCTTTCGCCAGCACCGGCCGTCCACAGTAGAAAACTCCTGCAGATAAAATATTAGTACAGCCATTGTAGTCATGGTTTGCTAGTCCAATTTCATATTAATTGATCATATACTATTCAAAGCTTGGAATAATTAATCTAATTGAACTATTCTATTGATTTGATGGTTTTAGTAACATGAAAGTAAAACAGTTTAAAATTATGCAGTAGTTTACCTATGGTGCTATATGGATGTTTTTTAGCTATTTTGGCAAACACTTCTTTCCAATTCGGTCTTGCGAAATGCGTCTTTACCTGCAGAATGCCGAGGTTCAAACTTGTTAGTACATGTTATGGCGTGAAGGTCGACGTTATTGAGACACTAAGTATGAAACATTATACATCTTATAAAAAAAATACAATGTAACATTCTGTTTAAATGTTTCAGAGCTTAAGTGGAAGTATATTGAAAGAAGCAAGAGGCCGAGGAGGTCATACCCGAGTGCCAGACAAGATATCGACTCCGTACTTGGCATGAGTCAGAGCTTGGACCAAGGTTAGCAGCGTGGATCTTGCATCACCTTCTTCATAGACGCTAGTCAGATAGTTATGCATTTCGATCAAACCCTGTAGCCAGGATGATGGTTAGAGCAAAAGCATGACGTATAGAGTTAGTATCGTGAGTATGATTGATATGGTACCTTATGATCCAAGTCTGCTACTTCATCCATAACTCCTTTGAACCATTCGAACGACCCTGGCTCCCTAGTGACCCAATAAAAGTGAGCGCTTTTGACCCTCATTGCCCGTCTGCTTAAACTTTGTGCTGTGCTGGTTGAGGCGAAACTGCTTAGGCTATCAGCTGACATGCTTAATTCTGTGTTTGCGTCCTGAGTCACAAGATATGAGATAGTGTTACAAGGATAGTAAGTCACACCGTATTCGTTATAGCTAAGTAGATAACTCACCGAAGCTGCTCTTGCATTGTTTAGAAGATCTTTGAGGATGCTAATGAAGGGTGTTGCTCCAATACCAAGGCCTACAAGGAGCAGGACATCGTAGTTCTGGTAGTCCTGTGCTGGAGCTCCGTAAGGCCCGTCTACTCGTAGTCTTGGTAAACTGAGGTGGAGAAATTTCGACATTATAAATTACATTTTTCTAATGTCTCCAAGTCCCTGCCTATGGCATCGTAACAAGGTCGGATGTACGTAGTCTGATGACCCATGATAAAGCTCAGAGAGTAAGTTTTACACAAGTAGGATAAGAAGACGGAGTTTACCCTCTTGAGCGAATGCTACCCTCTTCGGTAAAATTTAGTCGGCCAATGGAAGATACCGATGTTTTACCCTCAGTGAAAACTCTTTTTAGTTGTTGAGTCCAGTCCCCTACGATCCGAATATGGACGCTGAGGAAGTTGTCCCCTGGTGCAGAGGTAATGGAGAACGGATGCCTGTGGAGTCATATGGTTCATTCAGTTACTAAATTCCGATACAAAATCATACGAATTGGGAATCATCAGAATTAGTCAATTAAGCTTACCATTCAAACTTCGAAATGGCGGGGCACTGTAGAAAGATATATTGCCCACTTTTGTACTTGAATCCTTGAGGTTTGGACATTATTAGGGTGAAAACATTTCCAGGTAGCTCCGATACCTAAGAATGGCAGAAAATTACTGTGAATTTTCTCACTATTTCGCGAAATTATAACTGATGCTGTTAGCTGCTTAGCTTAATATGCCTGAATGCTCAATAGATATACCTTGATGAGTTTAACTGAGCGAATCTCTGACCTAAATGTCCGTAAAATGCGCTCAGCAATGTACACCAGAAGCGGAACAGAAATGTACATCCACGTCTGAAATCAGAAGAAGAGCAGTCAGATTTCAGACTATCTATGTTTGTCAGTAATTGTTGTTCAGTGTGCTAAATCGACTTCTGTGGTTTCAGGACATACCGTTTTCTGGGTCCAATCCCTGACGAGGAACACAAAGAATCCGTGAACGAGCAGCAAGACGTACACAAGACCCAGCAAATGGTGAGAGTACCAGAATGCATTGTAACCAGCCAACCGGTTGAATGGAGATGGAAGCTTCACCACATTTCTCCTAAACCGACTTGTCGCCAATGTGAAGATAATTGCCATCAAGATCACCATGGCAATACCGGTAACTCCTTCAATCCCTTTTATAAGATCCCAATAAGTCGGCTTCTTGTTGTTGAAATCGGAGGCTATAAGCGCAAATTTCTCAGGAGACGAGTTGACCAACAGGGGAAAATCACATGTTAGATGACTTCCTGCATGAATGATCACTCCTGCTACTATAGCACCAGCAATTATCTGCACAATCAACAGGTAAAAAAAATTAAATTCTAGACGCAAGTGTCAGATGCGACACATTGTCGGAGTGTCAGACAACTGTTTTGTGAAACATCTCATATTTTGGCCTACAATTGAGGTGTCGAGCTGCCATGTCATGTCGACTAGTCATTCTCAATTTAATAACTGTCTAAAATTAAGAACTTCTCAATACCTTATGAAAATTAATGTTATCATCGAAGGGGATGAAGAGTCTGGCACGGGTAGATCGAAGCCAAGTAAGCGTGTTCCTCGAGACAGGCAATAGGATCAGAGCCATGTTGAACTTCAACGTCTCAGCAGCGCCTTTGGCAGTGCACAAGCAGTAACCCATGACAGCAAACGCAGCTCTATTTCGGTACTGCAGGAACTTCCATACGAACAGAGAAGCCAGAACCGTCAACCACAGCAGTACGATCCAAACCCTTTGCCAGTTCTCTAGGATGAAGCATTTCACTGAGCAGCTTACTTTCTTCATCATGCTTACTGGTTTAAATTCTCTCAGGTTTTGACTCCAACCGACTGTCGTACTTACTGTACTTATTGGTCTGCTGTACTCCATGTATACATCTCTTTGGAGCAACAATGCTTCTAATTGCCACAACTGTGCATATGACCAACAGTTACGTTAGGCCCTGTTCTTTTGTACGTACTTAATTTCATTTTATTCAATTCTATTAAGTTTTATTCATCTCAATACAACAATGATCAATAGTTTTGGTTAAAAGCATTTTATTGTTGGATTGTTCCCTCAGTGTTTTTAGGTGGAACTTTTCAAGTTACCGTAGAGACATCGTCGGAGGTAAAACTTATTGGACTAACTAGGTAACTTTAAATCCTCATCCGTTACACCGTACAATGGTCTCGTCATGTTACATATTAACTTGCCTAGGTATTTATTTTGACGAGTACATTTTGCAAGATTAATTTGTCAAAATATGATGTGTCTATTTGAATATACATATTGATCGTCGAACTTCATTCCTAATCTCACCTAACTACTACTATTAGCAAACCTTAATGTCAAAACAATTACTATTTGTGGGTAATTCATATGACCATCATCACACTCTAATTTTTCTTACAAATTAATTAAAGTACATTCTTCTTAAAGAGTAATTAAAATATATTTTTAGCATAAATAGTGTCCTCGTATTTTAGTACTCCCTCCGTCCCGATAAATTAGTACCTATATTCATTTGAAAGTTTATCAATGAATTATAATCTATTTTCATTTTCAGTACATTGATCTTGGTAAAATGACTTTTTTACTACGCCTTCACATTAATCTATCAGTTTAACACTTATCATATCTCTTTTCCTCGATCTTTGTGCAGAAAACAATCGATAACAATTCACAAGGACAGACCGATTATTTCCTTTTCACATTTAAAGTTATTTTGTGTAGTAACATCTAGGTGAAAGTGACATTTTAGCTTGGATAATATCAATGAAAGTGACAAATTGTCTAATTACCTCAATATAGCCAAGATTTTCAGGGTCTAATTCTTCCATGATCAAATTTGCATATTCGTGAGCTCTTCCCTTTAATGTTGACAACTTATTTGCGGAAGCACTTAACATAATAAGCTGCAAAATTTGAGGAAACATGCATACATTAGTACAACAATTATAAACTCTTTAATTATAGCAATTTTACTTTGTTTAGTACACTAGGTGCTCTCTAAAAGGCTTATGTAAAGGTGACATTTCTGTAATTTAAAATTTCTACTTTAAACTATGTAACAATACACGTTGTTTGTGTATGAAGATTTTACCTACGAAATGTGTTGTGTATGGAATTTAATTGTATGTCTACATGCGATGTTTCAAAAAGGAACTCTTAGGATTTGTAATATGCAGGGATAAAGTCGGTAGCGTTTATATTTTATGAGAGTAGATTATATGTCTTGTCTTTTATTCATATTTTTTTCTTTTGAGATATTATCGTCAGGGTAAAATAGGCTAAGATATAGAGTTGTACTCCATTCGTTTCAAAGTAATTTCTTTTTTTTTTTTTTAATAAAGATACCTAAATGACGAGAGGTGAGGTGAAAAATGTGAATTAAGATTAAAGTGTGAAAAATGTGAAGATTGAGGGAGTACGATTTAGTGAAAAAATAAAATGAATGAGGCACAAAATTAAGCAGATAATCCGCTATGAATTTCGACATCTTTGACTCTACCAAAATTCTTAGGAAAACTTCTTAAGAAAATTACTCTAACCTCTGATGTATTACACGAGACTACATACATCTAACTCTCTTATAACCATCGAACAAAATCCAATGACAAATTCATTGGTGGTGTTCATGCATGCATGTAATGTGATGAAGTTGCAAAGTCAAAAGCAACAAATAGGAGCTTGCTACTTAGGGTAGTTAAATAGTCATCCAACCTAACTACCAAAAGAGAATATTTTTTTGTAATATGCTACCAACAACAATAATAAGAGTATAAAAAAGTAACATAAATTATTATTATTGTTTTTGATACATCAAAATAAAGATCCTTCAATTCACCAATGATAGATAACTTTACAATAAAAACATCAAAGTTTTCCCTATTGAAGAAGGAAAGTCACTATTACTAGGGATACAACCAAAACTTCATTTTATTTTGTAACCTAGAATATCAAATTTAAGTGATGCCCATTATTATCTTCATCATTGGTTTTGACACCCTTTTGTGAGTATATATTGTTCATAGAATAAGAGACATAGGTTTCATTAATTAATAATTAAAATCTCATATATACTCCGTATCATATTATGATTATAATATCAAATAGTTAGTTTTGGACGAGGCCAACGTATATATTTAGATAAATTACTTTTTTATTTATTAAATGAGTATGTAGCATAAAGTTAATTCGTTTTACGCATAAAAGGAACTTTTTTAGTACTTTACATTTCGTTGAAAGTGTCGACTTAAGTTAAAGGTATTATTGCTTAGAAAATACTCAAATAAAACATATTTGTTGCTACTGTATGCGGTGACACTCATTTTGTCATATAGTCCTATAATATGTACTTTTTTTTTTGTAAAAATTATGTTATTTCTATGTAGCAGACAAAGATATATAGTATGAATTTCTTTTTCTAACGTTCTTCTATTTTTTTTATACATATTTCAATTGGAAGAGAACAAACTACAAATTTAATTTAAGAGTACCTCTTGAACTTCTTCTCTAGTAATTCTTCCATCTTCATTGCTATCAGCCCTGTCATATGGAAAGCACCCATTAATAATCTAAAATAATTATAAAAAGCAATTATTTCATGACTAATCTAACATATCTATTACGTCATTACCATGAAAAATACTTTGTGCAAGCAACTTGAAACACATCAAATTCGAAATACTAATACAAAATGACTCAATTTAATATTGATTCGTCAAAATCTTAAGGGGTGACATGAATATTTAAAATGATAAAAATGTACGGAGTGGTTTGCTAAGTATAAAGTAAATGCATTATCCTCAACTATTATTGTACATGAATATAACCGCCTTCAATACCTGGACGTATGTATCATATTAATTATAGAATAATTACTCGAAATACGAGTAATTTTATGAAAACAAAACGTTTCACCATATTGAGGATGACCTAATTAGTGACCTCAAAGTTTCACTCATCAAGATAAGACTTGTAGATTTGAATGAAATTAAAAATAGGAGTAATTTTCATTTTGCAAGGAGTGTGCATCATTCTGAAAGAAACCCTTTTCCATACATGTAATTAAATTCCTAAAATCAATCATAGTTATGTTATAGTTAATTTACCCTAGGAATGTAATACACACTCATGTAAAGAAACAATGTAAAATATGATTTCACTACCTTCGTTACGTTTATCAATTTGTCGTTTTCATTTTTATGATAAAGAAATTTTAAATATAATTAATTGACTGGTACAAGAAAAATAATAAAAAGACGGTAAAAAAAAATTACATGTCGAAGAAAATTTGAAGGCGAGCATCGAAACTTTGATCGGAAAGTTGCAACCAAAAATCATGCAACTCTTCCTTACAAATCTTACTAATTCTTTGTCTCTTCCTCCTTGCTAATGCATCAAACATCCCCAATGCAAACTCTTTGGAGTCCATCATCCCTACAATAATTAATTTAACATTTCATATTAAAATCGATTTATATTATACGACATCTGTTGTAATGTCGTATCTAATTGTATACGTGATTCAATATCCCATCACATATTTTAAATAACATATACAACAATTGGATAGATTAGAATTAGATGAAATATCAAACTTTTTTTCAAGATATAAAACTCAATTAAAGTGTTATGCTTATATAATCAGTTTCACATTAATATAATATCGACGATTTAATTCAAATTCCCAGCACCCAATAAACCCAAAAAAAAAAAAAAAAAAACAAAAATAATGATTATGAGACCGTCTTAGAGGAGACTTGGACAAATCATACCAATGCATTCCCCAAAGTCTTCCCTAGCCAGAAACCCGTCCTGAGCAAGCTGATCAAACCTGGCAGCGACCTGGCCCCATAACACGGCCATATCCTCGGCGGTCTTGGCCGTCGTTTGGCTAATAAACCGAAGACCCGATAGAGCCCGTTGGGCCACGGACGCGGTCCTTTGAAGCTTAGCTTTAGCCTTTCT
Organism: Gypsophila paniculata; assembly: GCA_032274805.1. NCBI lineage: Eukaryota > Viridiplantae > Streptophyta > Magnoliopsida > Caryophyllales > Caryophyllaceae > Gypsophila > Gypsophila paniculata. Next base: position 1,407,064 of record JAUEKU010000003.1, read on the forward strand.
CTTTTCCCTATCACTCATCACAGGCAAATTCTGATTAATATCCCCTGCCTCAGAAGACGCCCTCGACGATGGCCACCCGAATTTCTTCCTCAATTTCGAGGCAGCCGACAAGCTCCTCGACAACAACCCTCCCCCACCGCCAGAAAACGAAGCGCCCCCGCCATCCCCCCTAGCCGAAGTAGGCGTCATTGCCCTAGGCGTGACGTTGCACACGTAAATATTATCACGATCCACTTGTAACTCAACCTCAACGAGCTCGTCAGCCGAGTTGGCATTACTCGGTCTGCCGAGGTCGTTGAGGAAGACTGGCAGCATTGCCCCGCCAACAGGATAGTCAATGCTGCCAGTCTCCTCATCCTGGAGGTGGAAGCTCCTGCCAGTACTCGAACCTCTGGAGCTTCCACCTCCTACAGAAGGCGGCCTCATCCCCCCTCAAACAAAACTCAACTCGAATCGAACCCTTTTATTTTCCCAACAAATAAAATCCTCTGTTTTTTTCCCCTGTTTTTTTTTATCTTGTTTGTGGGAAAGTTATAATGTTATAAAAAAAAAACACAAAAAAAATGTTTGTAGGAGAAGTGTAGGGGGGGTACGTCACACGCTTTGGTGTGTTTTAATTTGAAGTAATCAAAACTTTTGTACAAAGTTGAAGCATTATGTATACGTATAAATATTGAGATTAAAACTTTTTTACAAAGTTAAAGCATGTATATATATATATATAGTATTAACTTTATAAATAAAATTTATGACGATAAAAATGATTTAATTTGTTAAGGAAATAATGAAATGGTCATAACTCATAAGAGAATATATATATATAAAGAGAGAAAGGGAGAGTAGGTGGAGCTAATAATAAGGACATTATCATACAAATTACTCTAACTTGTTTCTTTGTAGAGTGCCTGAGGGGTTTGGACTAGTACACCTTATTTGTACTACAATATTGGCGGTGTTTTATGAGGTTTAGGGATGGTGACCTCTAAGGTTACACCTATTGATTTCTTTTCATAACGGTGGGATCGTCCTGTTATCTTTTTATTAATTTGTCGATAAATTTTCGAACATTATGTATATAACCTTAAGATGTTTATTATTGGGGTAATAAACTCTGACTTGATTAGATATAATATATGTCATGCTAAATTGTTCTCGTGAATGTTGAACATTAGACCCGTGAATTTTCGGACATTAATTGTTACGGATAGGAGTAAGCAAAATGATACGATACGGTTTCTCTATACGGAAACGATACGGTATACGGAGTTAAGTATACAAAAAACCGTGTTTAAACCGTATCGTATATCCGATACGAATTTTTTTCACTAAATTCGTACCGTATTCGTATCGGGATTTTTTAAATTCGTATATACGGTTTTGATCCGATTTATGAAAAAATGTGAAAAGTGAACCAATTTCAACTCAAAAACACTAAAAATCCTATCGTATTCATATCGTATATACGGTTTTTTTTCACCCATATCACTCATAACTCACAATTCACAAGGGCTAAAACCGTATTTGTATATACGAAAACCGTATATACGGTTTAAACCGTATCGTATTCGTATCGTAAATTTTTTTATTTCAAAACCGTATATACGAAAATCGTATCATATTCGTATCGTATATACGGTTTTGCTCACCCCTAGTTACGGAATACAATTCTAAATGAGTTATTAAGATCTCCACAACTCATGGTAACACAAAGGATATAGATTATCTCAATCGATTCGGTGATATTTCTAATTTGTTTGGATCATAAAAAAGTTTGTGAGAGGTAAAAATATCTTAATATACTTTGTAATAACTAAAATATATTAAGGTTACATTCCATAATCACGTTATATTTTAGTTTTAATTTTGATCTCATAATTGCTAACGAGACTTCACGTCTATATATCTCGCTCATTAACTAACAAATGAGGCACATACAGCCTCAAAATATGGTAGATATAACTTTTATAGACCTTATAAGTCGGTCACAAATTAGTGTGGTGGACTCTTGGTCGTCGGTAGATAATTCTTGTACCGTGGAGATACATGTTTACATGTATATTAGGATAATGATGATGATGATGATGATGATGATGACGACGATGATGATTAGTATTATAACAATTACGACGTAGGTAATAATGCAATATTTTGACGCTATAGGCTGCGGATTAACTTTAATGATTAAGATACATAGGGGGAATTTGCGAACATGTTGGCCTGGGTGGCTTTTGTAGGGGATTGCTCTTTAATTTTTCTTCTTTCACCTTTTTTATGGTCATTATTTTAGTAGTTGAAATAGATAATCTTTTTGCAACAACTTTGGAATTGTTTCCTATGCTTTATTTATGTTGAAATTGTGAAATTAAGGGTCTGGGCCACACCCGTAAAGGAGGAAAGTTAGTCCACATTTACAAGCTTAAGAGGAATCCATCCCAAAACCAATTGATGATGGAAGTGTAGCTTCTTGTCTTATAAAATGGTCATTTCTTTTATCTACTATTAATGTGGGACTCTCATATGAGTGGATTAATATTCTTCCTAGAAATAAAGGGTAAAAAGGTAGAGGTGACTAAGTGAGGTGAAAGTCAAAATATATTTACTACATTTGCAAAGGTGGTAACATCGTTATCAAATCTTTATGATGAATAGTAGTATCTCAATTAAAAAATTATCATAATCTTTTGGGTGTTTACTGGTTATATATTGTGATTAAAATATGTTTATTGATAATTGAATTATAATTAGGTCGATATATGTATATATCATCGAATAGATAATCAATTAAACTACCCAGATTTAATATTTATAAGTGAAAAAATGCGATTTGGATTAGGTGTCGCAAGACTCGCAACTTTCATTTAAGGTGTCCTAACTTCTTTTTTTCTTTTTTTTTTTTGGACGTAAGCAGAGGTAGAAGGATCATACAACACAATTGGGGCGAGGATTAAATCTTGGACACATTATTCTCACTATATTATTCATTTTAACTAGTAAGCTAATCAAACTCGACGTCTGAGCTTACAAATGTAGTAGTGTACTAAAACGTTAATTAATTTATTTCGGATAGCTCAAATCTAAAGTAGCTAAAATATTTTATTAAAGATAAGGTTTTTAGAAAAAAAAAAAAACCATTGATCATAACTATTCCAAAGGAGTATCATATAACCCTAAAGATTAGGGGTGTTCGTTAGATAACCTTTAACACACTTAAAGAGATTAGCAAGACTAAAAAAAAAAGACTAATTAAAAAGCTAGTAAAATTCAAGAAATTATATATGTGAGATACTTTATTAGATTTGCAATGTCGTCAATTTTGTTTCATCATCTAAACTTCTCAACCTTCATATTTGTTTTTTTCTTCACTTTTTTACATGAAGGGATGTTCCAAGATTTGGCTTATACGTTTAAAATACATATATGAATTGAAGGGGGGTTGATTAATTTGATTATAATCTAAGTCAACGACGGCTACGTACTATGGAATAATGCCATAAAATAAGAACTTTTAAATGGTAAACATAACTAGTTGTTTCATTACTGATTATTAAGTCCCCCCGCAATTGAATTACATAATTAATAAGAAAGACAGATCTATAAAATAAATACTATAGTTTTATCTTAAAAATAATTGGCGATGGATGTATCTACTAAACTATTTATACCCACTAATTTTTGTTGTGTTTTGTTTTATGTTCCTTAGGTTTTGTTTATGGAGTGTTTTCGGCTTTTGGTACTATCTTTCGACAGCTCTTTGGATTTTCGACCTAAGTAATTATCAAAAGAAGAAAAAAACATATCTTCTCGCTATAACTTTGTCCATTTGGAATAATGTCTCACACAAACGTGGAAATAAAAATCTCAAAACCTACATCTCAGTATTAGTATAAATTGATTTATCTAACATGTGCATATGTAAGAATTTATTTATCTAACGTGTGCATAGTATAAATTGATTGATCTTACACATATTTCATTTAAAAAAACGTAAAAGGTAGTGGGCCAATAGCTAAAATCTTAATCTAAAATTTTGTATAGGGCAGCTAAATATCAAAGACGACCGTACTTTTAAACAACCACCATAAAAATAGTGTAACTCGTCTACCCCTCGGCCCTATTATCATAAACTACATAAGAATAAGAACATGACATAAACAAACAAATGTCATGACATAACTTCCTATGCACCATGTAAGGTTGCATGCATGAAAATAGCACGACTTCATGGACTATGGACCTTTAAAAATAGGTTGGTATTTAAAAAATAACTTCATTATTGAAAAATATATATCAAAACTTATTAGTCAACATGGAGCTTAATTAAACAATATATCGCATGATTAAATCTATCTACTTTTTAATTTAATTTGTACAGTCTTATATATTGTACTCCATAAAAAAAGGGATATAAGAAAAAAAACCTTAGTCACTTACGGAGTACATTTTATTATTTCGATGGGCAACGATATTGATTGAGAAATAATATATATTTTCATTTATTCTCCATGTAGTATAATGTATACAACAAAAATTATCCCATTTGATCTATCAACCGACTAACCGAGTATACTCAAACGTCAAATAAAACCCCAAATAAAAAGAAATTACCCATAAAATACACTTCACAGTGAAATATTACTACCCATATTAGGCGATGGAGAACATATACACATAACACATACACACATACAATATCATGTCTATGGATTTGCTATTGTGACCTTTATTAGGTCACTTTGACTCTAATACCATGTCTAAGAATCATTCGATCAAAAGTTTAAAATGGAAGTCACATAATCGATTTTTATACTCTATCCGAATGCATGGTGAAATAATGATGGTAGGGTTAGAGAATTCATCGTCAAAGTTGTATTTAGAGTGTTCAAAAGATTCTTAGAATTGGTGAGGTCTCAAAATTTAAGGGCCTCATTTACATATAACTTACACTAATTTAGCTTTTAACAGTAGTCGTCGACATACATATAATTGGAAAAAATAATAATTTCAAATAACACTAATTTAGCTTTTAACAGTATTATTTTTAATTATTTTTTCATATGATTTTAATTTTAAAGGCCCCATATTCAATTTTATAACATGAACCTCCAAATTTATTGTACAGCACTGTTGTATGGACAAAATTGTTGGGATATCCCCAAACATTACAAGATGTTAACCCTTTTATTAAAGAGTCATAGATGAACAATTAATTATTGTTAGATGGAGATTAATTATCGAAATATTGGTCGGCCTAGATAATCATTTGTTCAGGTATTATAATATCAATAAGTCTCCCTTAAAACGAATATATCCGTCTTAAGTTTAAAACGGGTCAAGTATCCTCCACTTGCACATAA
>JAUEKU010000003.1:1428355-1443638 GCA_032274805.1 Gypsophila paniculata
TACTGCAGTGGCGACACTGATGCTGTAATCCCAGTCACATCCACAAGATACTCTATAGATGCTCTGAAGCTCCCTACCGTGAAGAATTGGCATGCTTGGTACGACGATGGACAGGTAATTACTAAATTCGATTGTATACCTTTTTTTTTATTTCTCATTTGAATACAAACAATATCCTTTTTGTCCTTGTCCTAATCGTCTAACTTGCTTGTGCGTTCATGAACCCCAGTCCCCGGCCCTAATAAACTTGGAAATACCATGGTGGAAAAATAGGCTAATAATTGGGTTATTCGAGTCCTTATTAGGCAAATGATTTCCTTACATTTTCCACAATATTTGTTCTCATTGCGTCTTAAACAGGTTGGCGGATGGACACAAGAATACAAAGGCCTCACATTTGTAGTCGTGCGAGGAGCTGGCCACGAAGTTCCTCTACATCGACCTAAGGTTGCCTTGACATTGGCCAAATCCTTCTTGGACGGAAAGTCAATGCCAACTCTTGAGCAAGTCAGTGATTCTTAACATTACATTTTCGGATCCATTTCAACCATTTACACACCCTGAGAATGGAAGAATACTGCTCCATATTTGCTTTCGGCTAAAAATTGCCGTTCATTGGATATTTATGACTTTCGACTCCTAATTGGTCTGCTGATTTCTGATCAAGCAACTCAAGGAATACTCCTACAATGATTTGATGTTGATGTAACACTTTTGTGAATGTTCTCTTCTATTATTGCTTTCCTCAATGCTAATACTCTTTACTTTTTACTATTATGAGGAGATTTAGATAGTCTTATTTCGTCGAGTCATAGATTGATCCATGGTTTAGCGCGCGGAAAGGGTTAACTTGGCTTGAATCCGTGTCAAATATCAATCATCTGAGACTGGTGTGATTCAGATTTTTTCCGTCGTGCCTTATCCTTGTTTGAAACAAAATGAATTAAATCCGATCTATGATTAGTCTTTTTACCGCTATATATATAAAAATTTATTTAATGTAATTGATGTTGGGGCACACATACAAAACCGAATTCTCGTACTCGTGTTATACAACTTTTATGTGTTAACCAGAAGGATAACCTATACCATTCCTCTGGCTAGGAACCACAACAAAAAGCACGCTACAAACCGCACCTACAACGATAGGCAAACCCTTGACTATATCGTCCCAAGGGTAACCCTCCAAATTAAGGGCAAAGCAATCAAGTGTATTAGAATCAAGCATTGCAACCACACCAAAGACCACGAACCCTAATACAGCATGCATAAAGTCCTCGATACGTAGCCTGTACTTAGACAAATCGACGTTATGGCCACCAAACTTGAGACTAAAATTCGGTCTCCACATACCTTTCAAGGTAACAACACCATATCTCCTGTTACCTTCCTCATCTTTGTGGCTGTCGGTGAAGGTAGCAAAAGCGCAACTCAAACCACATATGGTGAGTAAAGCGGCCATAAAGTACTTGTTTACGCGGTTGCATTGGCCATTGTTGCTTAGGACAGGGCTTAGGAATTGGAACGCGAAAACTGTTCCCGTTGGTAGGAGTTTTATAAGACCTCCCAAGGCACTAATAGCATTGTAGTCTTTATTTGTGGCCATTATATTTTCGTGTTATTTCGGGTCAAAAGGCTATTGTAGTATTGTGCTCGAGTTTAATTAAGGCATATTTATATATATGTGAAGTATGTTGTACGGGAGAACCATAATGATATGTCATCAATGTGACGCTATAAATTTGGTTGAAGTTTCTAACATTTGGAAAAGTTTACTGTTGAAATACCAAAACACGGCATCATCTTGGCTATAACAAACTCGTGAAAGTCAACTAGTCAAGTTTATACACCTATGAAGTATTTTAGAGGATGAGAGGTTGTTATCGTATGCTACTATTCCACCTTAAAATTATTTTTATTTTTTATTTTTATTTTATGCGGACTAGAATAACTTAACACAAAATGACTAAAGTCGAACGAACAAATGTAACATAAATGCAAAGCTAATGTGAATTCAATCTAACTCACCATACAACAAAATTTCAATAATCTAAACCAAATCATTTTTTGGTATAACTTAAAATTAACCGAAAATCATTTATTTGTTGCAAAATTTTCATTGGAGGGCACTCACTTTTTTTCAACTAAGCAAAAAACAATTATGTACAATTGATCAAAACGCAAAAAGCATAATCAAACCGTTTTACAACCGACTTACTAAATCATAAACACAAATTATTGAGTGAGACGGTCTCACGATAAAGTTATCGTGAGACCTCTCACACATGAAGGTAGTTATGTGGATGGTTAATTTTTTTTCCTTTGAAAAGTAGTATGTCTCACGATGTGAGACGGTCCCACAGGAGACCTACTGAATCATAAATTACAATTAAAAAATTAATTTTCAAATTTTCGATTTTTTCGGTTCGAATCTTTTCTTCCACCTCATCCCCAACACCCGGAATCTAAGGAACAAATAAATAAATACATTAAAAGCACCAAAAAAAACTAGCCGTTAAGTAGTAGTAAAACCACATCAAATATTTGTTTGTTTTAATAGTGTATTTGAATACCACAAAATTAAACTCTTTTTCTTTCTTCTTTTATAAATTTTTACATTTTCACACAATTTCTTCTTTAATTCTTCCATATAATAATATAATTTCCATATATTTCTAATTTACTTTCCTAAAATTTTCCCACATTTTTCACCATTCCTACGACTTTTTTTTTTTTTTACCCAAGATTCTCCAGATTTTTTTTTATCAGGTAATTTTGTTTTTGTTGTACTAAATTTAGCAACTTTTCTTCATTATTTGTGCAAAGTTTTAATCTTTCCTTTTTTTTGGGGGGGGTTTTAATTAGATTACTTACCATTTCTTGATTTAATTATTCATTTTATTTAATCTGATTTATTCAAAAATTTGATTACCTATTTTGTCTTAGATTTTGCTAAAAAAAAAAAAAATATAACAAAAATAAAAAGCCTAGATTTTTTTTTAGTTTAATACTAATGAAAGATTGAATCTTTTGTATTAAATTGTTTAAAATTAATGTATTTCTTAATTTTCTTTCATGTGTAGTTTATAAATTAATTTCATTTATTTACGGGTTTTATAACACGTGAACATTAGCTATACGTTAAAGATACAAAAATAAGTAAACGAGAGTATTAGGATAGAATCACATAAAAAAAAAAAGGTTGGAAGTATTTCTTTTCTTGGTACATACGTTAGAAAAATCGTTTCAGTTACCCATTTCATCATTTAGCATAAAAGCTTGTAACTTTTGGCAGTTTATTAGTAATGTAAGAATTTAATTAGTTAAAGATTGAATTTATTTCATTAGAAAGACACTAAGTAAACTGTTGTTTTCGATTCGAATCATGTACTGGATTCAGCATTTAGCATAGATTATGGAGTAAGTCTCCTGTGACACCGTCTGCTAAGATATGGAATAAATGTAGGTAGAGTTGTATAGTAGTTGGTCTTATACAAAACATTATCTAAGACCGTCTTTCAATTTGAAAGTGAAAGACCGACAATATATAGTTCTTTAAAGCGTAAAAGAAAGCGGTCTTTCACAATTCAATGACCGTCTTTACTCGAGACTTTGCCTTTGTAACTTGTTTTTGTCAAAATGCTAGGGTTTGTGGAGAGGAAACTGATGACTATGGGGGAGCCTGTCACCCCGTTGGCTAAGATACGGACCGCCCATACGACTACTCCCGGGGGTACCAAGGTCCGGGAGGAGAAAATACTGGTGACGGTGCGTGTAAGACCGTTAAGTACAAGAGAATTGGCTGTGTATGATTTGATATCTTGGGAATGTCCTGATGATCATACTGTTGTCGCGAAGAATCCTAATGACGAGAGGCCCACTTCGTCGTTTACCTTTGGTACGGCTTTGTGTTTTAATTTTAAATATAACTGAACGATGAAAGTTTATACAGATTGTTAGATGTTTCTTGACGCAGATCGAGTTTTTGGTCCGAATTGTGGGACGAAAAAGGTGTATAAAGACGGGGCTAAGGATGTTGCTTTATCGGCTCTTACTGGAATCAATGGTAAACAACTACCTATGGGGATTGAGTATGTAATCTTTTTGTATGGTAGAGTTATGTATACAAATACGATATTAAGAAATTCATTTGAATTGGCTGTTTTGCAGCGACAATATTTGCTTACGGGCAGACTAGCAGTGGTAAAACATATACCATGAGAGGGATTACTGGGCTTGCCATTGAGGACATCTATGAGCATATGAGAAATGTAAGCTTCAATGTCGATAATCTTTCATGTAAAGGTTATTCGTCATTTTATGTTGAATGTAAATATAAACTAATGATTCACTTGTATAAATGTTGCGTTGAGACAAAGTAAAGCGTTTCTGAAATTAGTTGTTGGAAGATTCAATGGAACGGAGGGAATACTGCATTAGCTGTTTCCTTGTTCTCTTGTAGGGATCATAAATGACTGGTATGATGGCGTAAGTGATCTATATTAGTTTCAAATGCTTATGTTTCCTCTATTGTACATTTTCTGCAGAACCCACAAAGGGAATTTGCACTAAAAATCTCGGCCCTGGAGGTCTATAATGAGACTGTAGTAGACCTTTTGAATCGTAGCGCTGGTCCACTTCGGCTTTTAGATGACCCAGAGGTATGTGTTAATGCTACTGTACAAGTATGACATTTCTTATCATATGCCTTCTGCATCGAATAAATGAGTGAATTTGGCTGCAGAAAGGAACCATTGTCGAGAAGCTTGTCGAAGAGGTTGTGAAAGATAGTCAGCATTTGAAGCACCTGATTGGTGTCTGTGAAGGTGTGTCTCTAAGTCTCAGGGTTCTTAGAAAATGTCGTTGGTTGTTTCAAAGGCTGATTAATCAGAATCGAAGAAAGCGTTTTCAGTATACAGTCTTGCTTTACTTGCTCAACACCACACACCTTATACGAATTTAACATGACTAACACGTACTTGACTGTGATGTGACTTTTTCAGCTCAAAGACAAGTAGGGGAAACTGCTCTAAATGATAAAAGTTCAAGATCACATCAGATTATAAGACTGGTAAATTCACTATTGGAATTTATACTTTATGATTGTGCTATGCTGCATAAGAAGCTAACGTCCTTAATTTTCTCTAATGTATCTCACTGTGTATTGTCACAAACAGACCATCGAGAGTCATCTCAAGGAAAATTCAGGCCGTGTTAAGTCCTTCATTGCAAGCCTGGTACTTCTCTCGGACCTTTTTTGTAGTTTTATGTCATAAAAGGAACGCAAACATGTTTATTTGAAATGAAATCCAAATATTGCAGAATCTTGTTGACTTAGCTGGGAGTGAGCGTGCCTCTCAAACGAAAAGTGCTGGTCTGAGATTGAAGGAAGGAAGTCATATCAATCGGAGTTTGTTGACGCTCACACAAGTTATTAGAAAACTAAGGTTAGTGTTTGCATTATATTTTTCAGTCATTATATGCTCCGAAATCCGAATCATTGAAAATGGTATCAATACGTCGTGAAACTTGAGATTCATTAATATATTGGAGTAGCCTATGACTCGGTCGCCTTCAATCCACATATGTATTGTAAATGTTCTTTCTTGTAAAGGGTGATCGTGCATGTCTGCTAACTCGTTTCCTCTCTCTTTCTCATTTCCATCACAGCGGCGGAAAAAGAACTGGTCATATACCATACAGAGAATCAAAGCTCACACGAATACTTCAGAGTTCATTAGGTGGAAATGCACGGACTGCAATTATATGTACTCTGAGTCCTGCATTGAGTCATGTTGAACAGTCACGTAACACGCTGCTGTTTGCAACTACTGCAAAGGAAGTCACAAACACTGCTAGAGTGAATGTGGTAAGATGTTACTTCCACCTTTTTCGGTATCCTCTGTACTGTGTTTAGTGCTTTAAATTTCAAAGGGTTTCGTCTAATTAGAAAATTCTCTTCTATGATCAGGTTGTTTCAGAGCAACAGATGGTGAAGCAGCTACAACAAGAAGTTGCCAGATTAGAAGCAGAGTTGCGAAGTCCAGAACCAGCACCTTCGTCTTCTTTAAGGCAATTGCTGGTTGAGAAAAACATGAAAATTCAGACGGTATGCCTCTCAGAAGTATAATCAAGCAGAATTTTCTTAACTATGACAAAAATCATCTTTAATAAAGACCCTATATTATGTTAATTGTTTGGAATTTGCAAAGCTGAAGTCGTTTTAGTCATAGACACTGCTCGCACAGTTTTCCATTTTCGAAGGAATCAAATAGTCACGATATCTTTGACTTAGGAATATGGTGGAATAAACATAAATGACTCAGTAAACCATTTGCATTAGTTATATTGTCAAGTGCTCAGTGAAAGTCAATGTGTGCAATTTTCATCATAGCTCATGCGTAAACAACCTCTCTATTTTGCAACACATGGGCTAGATTGTGTGCGATTCCCCTTACCGCTTCCGTAGGTGGGATCTTTAAGTCAATGGGGTAATGTTATACGTAATATTCCTTTTACATCCACATTCCCTTCTTCCTTAAAAAAAAAAAAATGGGATTGAAAAAAAAGTTCTCACATTGACTAATTAAGGTCGTTAACATATCTAGATGGAAAGAGAAATGAAAGAGCTAAAGCGACAAAGAGATCTTGCACAGACTCAGCTCGAGCTGGAACGGAGTTCACGCAAGGAAATGAGGGTAAGGAATTCAGCATTTTACTGTCAAGTTTTGTTTCTTTTGTGGTGATTCCTTTGCTCACCCCAGTTCACGTATAGGGAGAAGGCCAATCCAGCCCGTCTCATCAAGTAAGAAAGTGTCTTGATTTTCCAACGGATGCTGTCTCATGCAAAGCTACTGAAACACCGGTGGGGAACAAGGCCAGAAGACAGTCGATGCTTCGGCAATCTGTCACTTCCACTGACCCGACTCTCTTAGTTCAAGAAATCCGCAAACTTGAAATGCTTCAACGACAACTTGGTGACGAAGCAAATAAGGCTCTTGATGTTCTTCAAAAGGAAGTTGCTTGTAACAGGCTCGGGACACAAGATGCAGCTGAAAATGTCGCGAAACTGCTTTCTGAGATAAAAAACATGCAAGTGTTGAATTCCATTCCCGAAGATATTGTTGATGTAGCCAATCTGAAGGATGAAGTTCATCGATTGAACGCACAGGGCCAAACGATTGAATCATTAGAAAAGAAGCTTGAGAATGTCCAGAATTCCGTTGATAGATTGGTTCCTACTTTTGCAAACAGTGAGGATGCCAGAGAATCAAAGACGCAATCTAAGCGGAAGAAGGGGATCCCATTTAACCTCAGTAACAGCCCGAATATGTCGAACTTTATAAGGGCCCCATGTTCTCCCCTTTCTTCGATTGGGAACACATTTACGGAACACAAGAGCGTAGGGCCAAGCAGCGATAGTTTGTCAAATTCATGCAGAAGTATCCCTAATTCCAGCTCTCTTTCCTCTAGAGAGAACACTCCTGTTCGTGAAAAATCGTCATTTAATGTGAAGAAAATGCAGCAAAAGTTTAATAATGCACTCGAGGAGAGTGCACGGAACATCAGGGCTTATGTCAGTGAACTAAAGGAAAGAGTTGCCAAGCTTCAATATCAAAAGCAACTTCTGGTTTGTCAGGTGAGAATTCTAATTACTCAATTCAGTATACAATTTTTGTAATTATGATGCATGTGCCACGTCTCTTAGATATTGTAATAGCGGTTCCTATACTGATGGCTTGTGGCCGATTCAAATAGTCTGATAGATCATGGAGTCGCACTTTGCAGCTTATTATTCTGTGCTCCGTATAAAGAATCAGCACCCGAATTGTCGAAGTCATTTTAGATTGCTTGTAGGCTTTCCTCTTATACCTGACTTTTGTCTGTCGGGAATTAGGTCTTGGAACTGGAGGGTAGTGAGACAAGAAGCAGCGTTCAAGATCAAGTAGATCAATCTCCCTTCTCTTGGACTTTGATGTTTACGGAACAAAGACAGCAGATAATCATGTTGTGGCATTTGTGCCACGTCTCTCTAGTACACCGCTCGCAATTTTACCTGCTGTTCAAAGGAGATCCTGCCGATCAGATATACATGGAAGTTGAGCTAAGAAGGTTAACATGGTTAGAACAACACTTATCGGATCTCGGAAATGCAAGTCCTGCACTCCTCAGCGATGAACCCGCCAGCTATGTTGCTTCAAGGTATGTTGCTTGGTAGCCATTTTCTCGTTCAGCTTCCAACCTTTTTACATAGTTTGTTTAGAAGCTTTAGATACAGTCCCATATGGAATACTATGGTTATTATTAGTAACCCATTATTTATGCAGCATTAAGGCGCTTAAACAAGAACGGGAATATCTGGCGAAGAGGGTTAGTTCAAAACTGGCCCCCGAGGAAAGGGAGATGCTGTACAAAAAATGGGACATTCCACCAGAAGGTAAACAAAGGAGGTTGCATTTGGTGAATAAACTTTGGACGGACCCACACAACTTGCAACATATCCAAGAAAGCGCAGAGATTGTAGGGAAACTAGTCGGGTTCTGTGAATCAGGGGAGCAAATTACGAGGGAAATGTTCGAGCTGAACTTCAAATATCCATGCGAGAAGAAATGGATGGGCTGGAATTTGATTTCAAACCTGTTGCATTTGTAAATTCTCATCATTCCTTCCCATGTATATATGTCTACGGTACTGATCCGAGAGTCCAGTGATCAGTAGTTTCGCTGGTAGAATCAGGGTAGTTCAGAATTAATTGTCAAGAAGTTCTTGTCGACAGCGACAATGATGTACACCTCCTGTACTCTTCTTTGTTCAGAAACTTTAAATTACTTTCAAGTTGGACCCCAATTATGTAGTCCTAATTTTTCTGGAGCTTTCACTAGGGAAGGAAGTGTAATGTTTTAGTAGAAATCATAGTGAAGGTGAATTAGCTTTCATGCAAACTACGTCGAGCATTGCATGAAAAGATGGAGACCTTAACTCATTCGGACAGAAGGCTTATTCATTTGTCACTCACAAGTGTCATTCGGAGTTTGATGCATAACGCTACTCTCATCTGCAGCATTTTCCAGACAAATATCACATTTCATGAGGAGACCTTAACTCAGTCGGACGGAAGGCTTATTCATTTGTTGTCAATACAAGTGTCATTCGGAGTTTGATGCATAACGCTGTTCTCATCTGCGGCATTTTCCAGACAAATATCACATTTCAATTTTGGAATCGGCTGTTACTCGTCTTTCTGTCGATTTCAACATATTCTCTCTTATAAGTTACGGAGTACAATAACAGATTGCCTAACAAATGTAAAGAATTATACTGTACATATTGACAAGAAATCTTCACTTAAATCAGTATATAATGTAAAATATAGTCTCCTAAAGAATTTGCGACTGTATGGTATTTACCATAACCTATCATATACTGTCGTGGCCGACTCAAGAGCTGACCAACCCATGGCATCGCCACTTATGAAGTAGAATCTGAGGAGAAGGGAGTAAATATAAACTCAGGGCACCGATTCAATGGCAAAGTGTTTCCCCAGAGATTACCCAACGCACAAAGCTGTCGGGGTATTCTTCTAGCACAGAGTTGTTAGTCTTTTTGTAAGATAGTTCCGGGGCTGTCTGCACCCTTCCCTGTGAAAAAGAAAAAAAAAAAAGAGAAAACTTCATGAGAAACAATGAAGTATAGACATTGCACGACCGGAAACTTGTGGTGGAAGACAAAAATCACTTTCGAATTTACACGACTCCCTCCCGCTCATACTGTCCCTATTATCACAGCATATCAATCTTGGATGGGGTCAGCTTTTCCTAGCATATTGGAAAGCTGATTACTTCCGTGGTAAATTCAGCTATGTGGAAGTGAACGGCTAACTAGTTGCCTTTCTACTATCTCAACCGTACTCGGACCAATTCGATCATAAATAAATTGAATAAGCAAATGCCTCATGAGACAATCCTTCAATTATTTCTTCATATGTCAGCTAATTCATAATAATGCGGCCATATCCACCATATCCATTAGAAAAATGCAGAAACCCTTGCTTGAACGTTTTGCCCCATAGTATTCATAAACTCAACTTTTTTTAATGGACACAAATTATCAAATCCACTACCCACCAGTCACTAAAACCAGGTTTTTTTTACTTGTGTGGATTTTAAAACGAAGGACCGAGAAATATCATAGAACCTCCAAACAACAAATGCGGCATAGTGCAATTTCAGCATTCTTGGTTTAATATGTTGAAGCACTCACCTTCATTCTAAATCCATAATGACTGCTGGATGGAGTTGTTTCTGCGGACATTCCATTCATGACATTATCTGATGACTGTCCAGCAACGGGAGAATTTGTAAACGGAGACCTGTGATGAATGAGAGAAATGATTTAAGTATCCTAATTTTACAGTTCTGGTGCTCAAATCTTGGTTTCTATCTCATGCCTTTATACAGTCTTCAAAATGCTTCAAACAAAAATTAAAGGTGCTCAATAAATCCTTTTCTCGCTTTACAAACTAAGAATAACAGTTCTCTCCTAAGAAACGGATTTCAGGGATATCAAAGAGATGTATGTAAAGAGGAAAAGAGCTCCTTTAAAAGAAAGCCATAAAACGACGTGGTGTTCCACATGTTCTGTACTTTTATCATAATTCGAGTTGGTGGATGTACCTTTCACAGGTCTCTTCCTCGCATGAATTTCCAGAAGAAGAAAGCCAATCTAAGTCTACAAAATTTGAGGAGTCCAAAGAATCTAAACTTTCGTTAATGTTGACATGATCATTTTCAGAATATATTTCCCGCTGCACATCTCCAAAGAACTGCTTACGCGGCATTGAATGTGTATGCCTGTGGGAAGCACTGTTAGAACAGTATAGCAGAAAAGGAACTTCAAAACATGAAGTCGCCAATAAGAAATCATGACAAATAAATAAGCTCTAAACAAATCATGGGAGATAAAAAGGACTCCTGAAATACCAGATACACAACATACAATCAAGAGAGTGAGATAGACCTGCAATAGGATGTATCACTTTCTGACGCTGACATATCGGGAGACGACTCAATCAAAAGTCTACTAGAATCTTCGGATGAATCGGGATAAACCAATTTCGAAAAATTTTCTTGCCGTACTCTGGAAGATGAAGGAGGTGAGCAACCTTCACGGAGGATGCTACCATCTGACCAGCACCTCTTGAACGATGACCTAATAGAAGTCGAAAAAGCAATTAACTTACAAAGCCATATTTGGCATAAAACACCACTTTATACAAGCAGGAGAATAGTTAAGTAGTTAGAAACGAGAATGGAAGCCACAGTAAGTCAATAATCTACAAACCTATCAATTTCGTCAAGCATTGTTTGCCTATTTTCCCTGGAGTCACAATGTTGATCCGAGCTTAGCTCCCACAGTGCCGGCTTGCCATTCTGCGGTTGAAAATGACCTAGAAATCTGTGCCAAATCGGTTCCATGAGGTATGCCAAAATAAAAAACGTAGAACGAGGTAATTTGCAAACACAGTATAAAAAAATTAGGCGGATCCAAGAGCTTTAATGACAACCAAAGTTCAAAGGAATGTTCTTTTTTTGGCGTTAAATAAGCAGTGTCAGAATTCAGAAACCTACTTAATAAGATTATAAGAATACTTTTAAGGAAGGAAGGCAGAACTTACACATTGATCGCATTTTGCTTCTCTGCATCCATGTACACGTTGCTGTAATACCGTTGGAGAGTTCGGAAGAGCTCCTGGGACTGAGTCGCTGCTTTCCACTGACCCCTTTTTCGAGAAAATATCTACAATTTCAACAAGCTTAGCATTGAAAAGGTTCTCTTCCTAGATAAAACGCAACAACTAGTTGCACGCATTGCAAAATATACCTTGTTATGAGCAGCAGACCCTCCATACTGGTGTGCAAGTGTATCGCCCATATTTTCATAAAACCCCATTAACTCATCTGCTAAAGGGCTATCAAGGTCTAACCTTGGGACGTTTAACATGCCTAAAGTATGAAGCTGACGCCCCAGAGCAGCCAACCCATAGGCAAATTGCGCAACGTTAGTTCGATCAAGGCAATCTATGCAATTGGTCCGTAAAACACCATTTTGCAACAACGGTTTCTTTTGAGTAATATCTACATTAGCTCCAGAATCGGCAGTATCTATTTCTATCCCATCAACATCTTCATGCTGAAATTGAGGATCATCTTGTTGGAAAGAACTACTTGTGTCGATATTCCTGAATCAAAACCACGCCTTTAACAGTTAAAACCATGTCAAAATGAAAATAGACTAACCTAGAGCTTGCGATCAATCTGCAATTTTACTCACAGGAGAAAGCTATATACTAATGTTGAACAAAGTCTTGAAAATTTGTGAAAAATAAATTCGCCAACAAACTTACGTAATAGTAGGGATCCTTGAAGATTCATCAGGCCCTGAGACGGGAAGAAGTTGACAATAAAAGAATCCTGTTAGAGTCAGGGCATATGCTGCAACTTTTCCTAGCTGGAGCAGTACGTTTCCAGCTTTTCTGGAAAATCAGAGACAATAGTATCAGTCTAGCTATCTATAAAAATCAAGCCACTACAAAGCAGTAACACAAAGATGAAGCATTTGTAAATGTAAACACGCACGAGTCCATGCCCAGTCTGCCGAGAAGATAGAAGCACTGAATAATATTAAGATTAATATGAATCGGTAGCAGTGGGTCAATGAAACCATTACCTTCTCGAGTGTTTACTTAAATCCCAGTGGAGAAACTTCAACTGCTTTTCTTCAGGCAAGTCCTTATTGATGAACTCGATGGCATTTGCAAATTCTGTACGAAGAATGGACTCACGGGGCTTTCTTTCCATTGTCTGTTAAAAGTAGATGAAACCAAATATGATCAGATGCATATCTATTTTATACTCACAAGGATTTACCAAAATTATGTCGAACGTATTTCAAAAATATCTGCGTCGATATTGAATAGAACTCGGAAGACAGGCATAATTGACTCCCAGCCGTAACACAATGGGCAGGAGGGTTGGTCATGACAGACCTGATTTAGGAGTGTCAAATTAATCTTAAGAATGATCGAAACAAACATGTACCTTGATCAAATTCAAAATAATTATCGGGTTGCCATATCTCAAGGCAAGATTCTCAAAATGGAGCCTTGTAGCTTCGTAATTCAGGTCTTTCTTTGACACTGAAAGAATAGAACACAAACCCGAAACACTTCAGCAAACCAAAGCATAAAGAGAACAGATAGGCAGTACCAAGTTACCATCAGTAGAGTCAAAATCAAGGGGATCAATAATCCACTATAATTTGTGAGGATTTAAAATCATTAATACATTCAAAAATGCAAAAACGCCATCGCACATGTACCGAATGATAAATAGTAAATACTAATCAAATCTAGATAAGCATACCTATAATATTAGGCTTGATATTTAGGCGTGATGTTTCTTGTGACCAAAAAAGGGGAATAGAGCCACGGTTCTGGACTATAGAACTAATTTGCACCGGGAATCCTTCAGGAATATCCTCAAACACCATTTGTTCTGTTTCAACATCATTTGCTACTCGTCCCTTCTCATTTACTCCACGTTTAAGATACCTAATATTGAGAATATTAGATGCAAATAAATTCTATATAGACTATGGAGAAATAATGCTTTCACAATAATGCTAGAAGCGAAAAAGAATCAGAACAAAAATCAAATTGAAGGAAGCCAACAAATTTACTGCCTACCTTGTCCCAGCATAATGACGTGAACGTCTTGCTATAAGAATTAGACTGAAATCTCGCCCATCTACAGATAGCGTAGCCTGAATGATTTCGAGAAGATAAGTCAGAAAAAATAAAAAAAATAAAAAAAATAAAAAGAACATGAAAGGGTAGTGAATTTTGAAGTATAATTCAGGAGGAAGAACAGACAATCTCCACTTAGATAGACATCTGCGACAATTCAGAGCAATTGTGTTCTAATGACACTAGGTAGCATGGGATGACAATGAACCACCCAGAGAAAACCGTCACTAACCTGCCTAAAAGAGCCGTATACCAATGCAACAGTCCACAATGTGTTTTGAAGATGATTTCTGATTCCACGAGACAGAAACTCGTTCCAGACAAACATAGTTTCATAGACAACCTGCCCAGTCTTTCTGTCACATAGGTTCTTCTGCAGAGTTCGCATCACATTGTATGAATAGCTGAAAAAGAAGTCCTTTGTAAGATCGACCATGCATAGAAGCTTCTTATATCTGCAATTGCACCAAATACAAGATACATTATTAAAAAACTAATACAGTCTAACGATGCAAACAGCAGGATTATAATAATTAACGCAAGAAGAGAAAACGCTCAAAAGCATAAATAGGCCATTCGAATCCAATATAACTCAACTTTCTGAAACCCTAGATGAAATTCTCACACCAGTCTTATTTACCTGTTTTCATTTTTAGACACAAGCATATCGGCTCGCTCGGTTGAATTAAGAAGCGGAATCATCTCGCTTTTGGAGACACCATATATTGTATGGCCACATATCGAGCCAATCTCCCTCCTTTTGGTGATTAGTAGCATATAGTAAGGCCCAAGAAATTTAATGAACCCTACATGGGACAGAAACAAAGGTCATTATCAATCTTAAGAAAAAAAAAGCGCTATAATTCACATTGCCTACAAGACCTATAAATATTTAAAATGGCATGTATGAACACACCAATTATTCCATAGAATATGGTTACAAATTTCAGGCCACCAATTGACTTATTTCCTTCGTTGATCCGTCTTAGGAGGTCATTGCATTCACTTTCAGAGTACGTAGTAGGATCTTCTCGAAGATCTAGCTCAGATGGTTGTGACCTACTGATTGTCAAAATTCGCCAATATCTCCTGCTTTTGTCCCTTCCTACCATGTAGAAATTCTGCATATTGAAAAAAAAAAAAAAAAAAAAAAAAAAGATCAGTATGGACTACCGGAAACGGCAACATACAGCTATGTTTTGAACAGACAACGCAAACATTCTCACATTGAAGACCTAAAAAGTACTCCTTAATTGAGTAGAGCATTCATGTTAACTTTAAAGATGGATGCTCGACACTAAACCACTGACTCAAGCTTCAACATGACTCTCATACACCACTTAAACAGTGTGATATTGACTAGCATTCTGGAAATTATAATCAATAGGAGAGCCTTTCCGAGGCAGCGTTTGATGCATGCCTTAGTATACGGCCGTAACTCCAATTAAATTGTCAATCGCACATATTCGTCATGATTTC
>JAUEKU010000003.1:1453812-1469842 GCA_032274805.1 Gypsophila paniculata
TTTTAGTTGCTACTGCTTGATGTTGAAGTTGTAGCTCATTGAAAAGCTCAAGGGTTTCATCCACCTAAATCAAAGACGACCACAGTTCAACATGATGCAAGAGCACATCCACCAGACATTCAAGCATATTTGTCTGGTCGCTACACGAAATTCAACACCAAAAACTAAATTAAGTATAAACAAACCTGCTGAAGTATAGCATCACAAGTTTGTATCCGCTGTGTAAGAGTGTCCACATAATGTCTATACTTTTCCTCTGTCTAAAGAATGATATAGTTAGAGAACAAATGGCTAAGAATCAAAAGTATCCCACAGATAAACATGTCAAATCTTACGCCATCACTTACCTCTGATTTCATTGCTGCTTCAAGATCTGTAAACCATTTATAAAACTGCACACGGAAAGGCAAACAAAATCATCAGTGCCTCAGTGGTTGTTTTGCCTATATCTAAAATCTTCAATAAACAAAAATAGTGTACGCATGTATATCAACTATTCCATTTGAAGTGGAGCCACACTTGGCATCATTTAGCTTTAGAAAATGCTTAAATTCGGCAAGATGATCTGCTCAACTGCTTGCGCCTCTTGTAGTGTGAAGAAGAACTCAATTTTGCAATTGCCAACATAATTTTCATTATCGGGTGATATGGAAATAAACTCACCACCGTGTGATTTTAATGGCGGGGCAAGGCTACCTACATCCGACACCCTTATGTGGCAAAAGGCTATAAGACACTTAGAACAATGTTATTATTTATGTACATATCAACCAACCGCTTTGGGAAGATAGACTGTAGGAAATAAATCAAAAGAGAACGAGAAATTCTCGAAGATGGGATTAACTTCCATTCCGAAGATAGCCACTCCTACATAACACAGACAACTTTGAAAACAGCGACAAATGACAACATACAAAGCAGAATACATCAAACTCATACTCCATTTATTGCTGCTTCGCCTTCAGTCATAGACTCATAGATCAAAACCAACTTATGAAGGACCTTACAATCTAGCACTATTTATCTTCAATTACTCATTTCGACGATCCTGTACTGCAATCAGTAACTTTTACGAGTCTCATGCCATAAAACTGTCTCACACAACCCTAAGTGATCGCACCAACGACACTAGTAAAGCACAATGTACTAGTCTCACACTATAAAACCATATTACAAAACAGTAATCGAACACAAACAAGATCATGAGCACAAGACATGAGGAAATCATGACCTGATTGGTATTGACGAGCACGGCCTCGATAGCAGAAGAAGACTGATCCAAAACACAGTCCTTGGTATCGACGGTCAAACCATTCTGCTGACCTAATACAGGCTCTTTCACCTAATCACATCACACAAATCACAAATCACACATCGACATCATAAACACAACAAAATGACGACAGCGAAAACAAGACGCACCAAATTAGGAGGAAATGGCCGCTCAGCCACGGCGTGGGAAAGAGCGATGATGGCAGACTGTTGTTGATCCGTCAACGGCGCATTCTAAAATTAAAAACAAAACGAGAAGCAATGAGGGATCTAGAACGTGTATGAAACCCTAATTATGGAGGAGAAGAAGGATGATACCTGTTCCCAAGTGGAAGCGAAGTTGTAGCCTCGAGATATGGCGCCCATTTTCGGGACTGATGACGTCACCATTGTTGATCTAGATGATGATGATGATGATGAAGAGGATTAGTGTGATGATTTAAGTAGCAGATGTGTTATCATCATGTTACTCCGTTTGATTTATTGGTGCTTGTGTGGGAAAATTGAGGTTTGTTTGCCTCGGGTGGTCTTGGGATTGATCTTTGAATTCGAGGGTTAGTTTAGGTTCGGTTCCAAATTTGTTGAATTCAAATAGCGAAACATGAAATTTACACATTTGTTGAGGATTATATCGTACAATAATACAATATTGTTCAAATTTAGTAAGGTTTCAGACCGACTCAAAATAGGAGTAATTTGCATTACGTTCATTTCTAATATGAGTATTTTTTTTTTTCATATTTGGTTTAGATGGTGATTATTAAAAAAAAAAAAAAAAAAAAAAAAAAAAAAAAAAGAAGTAAGCTATAGTTTACGTTTATTCAAAATATGCCTACTAAATCATGGTAAACCAATGGTACGATTGTAATAAAAATATGTAAGGTCTGTCGAATTATTTTTGCTACCAAGTCACCGAAAGCTTCTAATTATACAATGTACGAATATATTTATTGAAGTGATGTTAACATTATCTTGGTGTTGTTCTACATGAAATATGGATTCAAATGACTCCTTTACTTGTACGGGATATCCATGTAAGATGGAAAAAATACATGAAAATTTAGGAAAGAAAAATAAAACAAGATAAAGATGTAAAAAAATGCATGTGCAAAATGAAAAACAAAAACTCAAAGCTTCCAATGGGAAGAATTGCGAGGTCCTGTGTTCGAATCCCCCTGAGGCAATACGGGCTGACAATTACCTGTCATTCTTCGAGATGACTTACATGGCACATGAGGTTTGCAGGGTATTGCAAGTGTCCGAGGGGACTAAACCCCTCGGTATAAAAAAAAAATGAAAAACAAAGTTAAATTGGGTGATTACAATATTTTTTTTTTCGCATACGTTGACTAAAATGAACTTCTCAAATTTAGTGATGGGTAATCAATTCATGAATTTGGTTCGAAGCCCTCGTCATCATAGCTATCGCCTATCATTACACAAAAAATAGAGTACTTCCGTCATCCTGTTGGAGTTAATAGACAAACAGAATAAATGCTGAGCAAACAATATTTTCAGAAAACTCGACAATACAGGAAAGGCGAAGGTCGTTATATCAGTGATATTGGGTAGCAGAGAATACAAACTTTTAGAGTAACGAACATCAGCAAAAGCACCTAAACTGATATACACGGCACGAGGTGCGCCATTGAAACAAAACATTTTAAAATTGGGGGAACAAGAATCAAGGTTCATTTGTGTACATCCAATGCCTGACACTGACAGTATCAAAAACATACAGGGGTGGACAATGAAGAGAAGAGGACTGCACATCATCAGTCTTTGACATCAGCAACTCCGTCTGTAGAAATCTGAAATCGCGCTTCTGCTTCAGCAAGGCAAGGGGAACTTATTACTTTACATATACGCTCCTCCCCACGTCCCTTTCTGAGAGCAAGTCTGCCAATAATGAAGATGCATTTAGCAACAAGGCTACTTTTGTTTCAATTTTAAGAAAAATAAGCTAAGACGTCGAGATTCAAAGAAACCTCGTAGTGGAAGCGTGAGCCATTATATTGCCACCAATGGGTTTGATTTGAGGACCAGCAAACATTGCGGAACCATCCACCTGAGCCACAACTTGGTTTGTAATCACAACAGCGACACCAAACTGCAACAGCAAGGACACAATCGTTGATGAATTCTAATGGGCATAACAAAGGCCTAAAGCAAGTTCTTGTGATACAAATTAAAGAGAAGAGGGGAGGGAAGAGGGATACAAAACATTTGTCCAACGAAGGGCCTGAAGCAACGGGGGGAATAGGTTCAAATTTGTTGAAATGATAACATAAGAAAAGATGTGCACCTCATCTGCCAGCTTCTGAAGGCTCCTAAGGAATTTCGCAAGATGCATCTGTCGGGCTGATAACTCTCCTCTTCCAGAGAAATCTGTTCTGTAGAGTGCTGTAGCACTGTCTACTATCATGAGAGCAAATCTGTATGAACACACCCAGCTTAGTAATCTCGTCATAAAAAATGAATTTAATAGAAGAAGGTTTATCTACAAACCATGAGCATAGATGTCCGTCAGCTATACCAAAGAACATTAGTGAGTAAATCTAAGCAATAGTTTTTTATTTCATTTCCAAGTGATCAGATCTTACGTTATGTGGCATTTGAGCTACAAACTGAACTTTCGCTTTCATTTAAATTGAACTTTTGGACAAGTTGGTGATTAAAATGTTACAAATGATCTGAAGAGCAACATAAGAGCTGTCTCACGAATAAACTTACAATGGACTAACCAATTTTGAAAACGCTAATTTAATACTGCAAAAAACACATTGATTAAGCTGCAACTAAAAAAATGACCTTGTTTCCACCATCATAGATGCTGCTTCAAGCAGAAGCCTTGACTGATGATCTGTATTGTATGCTCTTGCATAGGCCACGTTTTCTAAAACATCCGCACCATTCAACCCGTACCTGAATAAACAAAAAACCCTATTAACGAAATGGAACCGATAGTAGATAAATTCATCGGCAGTACAGTTGACAATACCTCTCCGCTATTTGTAAGAGTCTCTGTGGCCTAAAAGTACCCTCAGCATCAATATACATTGCCTTTCCTTCACCCCCTCCTTGGTCCAAAGGTAGCTGACGCACCAACATTCAATAGAACATCAGTACGTGTTATGCATAATCGAGAGATACATCGTGCATGTTCAATTGTTCATGGTGACCCTAACAACAGAGAGCTTCTTAACAGAAAAAAAAAATAACCGTCTGAGGATTGTGACAGCTGAGTTTCATCATGTTTGGTATCATAATTTGGTTCTCATAACACAAGTAGGGGAAACGGAAATATTCAATATATCATACTCCGTAATTGGGTAGCCTAAAAAAGATGAAGAGCCATTTGCTCCTTCAGATATCAGAGTTAGAGTTCATACTTGGCATGTAACACAGAGAGTGTGACAAAGCTGAGTCTTTCCTGAGCGAAATTCGCCATACAACTCTGTGATAGATCCAGTCTCGATTCCTCCTGCCAAGTCATTACAGTTGATGTTACATCTACAGAACACTTTACATTGATGAATTCGATTAAAAATTGGAAACTCACCTTCCAGGACTTTGTCAAGCTCCCTAGAGCCGGATGTTATCTGAATAATTTCGAGTCTCTGTGCATGAAGTTGAGTAGCGCTTGTAAAGCCCAAGGGAACCAATTTGGAGGCTACCAACATATTAAGCAAAACAACACATGATATAAGGTCAGATTCAAGTCTGCTGATGATGGCTACAGTAAGGAAATATATAAAAACTGAAATAAGATATTAAGCACACAGCTGACTAATATCCTCACCAGCTTCAATTATTTTGTCGACTTTAGCTTCACTAATTCCTTTGATTTGAAGTAGCTCCTTGCGTGGAGAATAGACAACAGCCTCAACCGTACACAGACCAGCATCTTTAAGCTTCTTCACATCCATGGCAGCAATACCAGAAGCCTAACACATCAAACGATACAATGGACTGTTTAGATAACTAATCACTTATGGACTATACTGTAGAATTTGCCACATTCTAAGCCATTAATTTAAACAATGAATTTGATGCATAGCCGTCTCTAGCAAGTCAACAGCTTTTCTTATTTCAGAAATTACATTTCACTGTCTCGTCATTCCTTGATTTAATACATTTAAAGTAATCCTGCTACGAGATAGCAACAAAGACACAAGCTCCAGCATCATAGAAATGACAGATATAAGATGCCTAGCATGTTCTAATAATACAGTATTTCACAAAAGGCCAAACCCCGTGTTGCTCAAGCTCCGCTACAAGTGTCGAGCACAACATGGTGAGTGTGAGACGTGGCTATTAGTGATATAGTTCCATGCTTTTGGTCTAAACTAAATTATCGAGGTGTCGTGGCAGGGTGTCGAGGGTTGGACACAGGATACAGCATCAAAGTGGAGTGTCGAAGTAACAAAGATCGATCTATTCAGCTCATAAAAAACAAATCCACATTTACTCTCACCGAAAAAAAGAAAATGGGATAAATCTTTGACACACTTTGAATTATCTAAAAACAAAAATAAAGCAAATTTGCATAGAACCCTAAAAATTCCAAGAAATCCTTCAAATTATAACTATTGAATTAAAACCTAAATTAGGAAAATTCTCCGAGCAATTACAAAAAATAAACAACTTCACATCACAAAATTAAAACATGTACTCAATAAACCCTAAAAATATCAAAGCAGTAATCCAAAACAAACAATCAAACCACAAAAAGAATCAAAATTCAAAGAAATTAAAGAAAACCCAGATGAAAAATCCAAAAACCAAATTCAAAGAACCAATCTTTGACATAGAAACCGAAAGCAATGGAAGAAAAGAAAGAAAACTCAGACGAGAAAAGAGGAAAAAAAAGGAAGGACCAGAAGTTGTTCAACAGGAAAAGGACCATGTTGAACATCATCAACATCGTCGGCTTCATTCGCAATCGATTTCTGGGGTCGTTGTTGTTGCTCCATTTTGTGATCAATTTGGGGGAAAATAAAACCCTAATTTGGTGTGAAATTTGGGGATGAAAGTTGTGAAGGAAGAAGAAGTGGAAGTGTGTGTGTGTGTTTTTTTTAAGTGATTTGAAGGCGCCAAATGTTTTTTATATTGGTGGGTTTTATTTTGATGCAATCGTGCTTTGTAAGCTTTGTACATGTCTATATAGTTTGTGATTTTGGTGCACTCGGATCAGATATTGGTCGGGTCATTTATTAATTATTAGTATGTCGGAGCTCATTAGAGATCGATCGAATTATTTTCATATTTTAGTCTATTTTTATTAGGCTGTCGGTATGATAATCAATTTGAAACTAAATATTTATGGGTCAGATTGGATTGGATGAATTTGGATTTCGATTTTATTTGAGTAACACAAGTCAAGTCAATTCGAATATGGTTTTCGTGTAAGATTATTTTCATGACGTCTTGGTTTAAAGGTTAATCCAACAAATGCAATCTTGTTTGATCCGGATTATTCGATACAAAGTAATTCAGTGTGACACCAATCATGGTTGAATTAACAAACATGAATACGGCTCGAAATTTCCACTAACTGGACTAAACCTTATTTGACTTGTACATTATTAGGTTTTTAATTGACTATTTCCAAAAACCTTATAAAAACACACCAAAACACATACTTAGACCTATATGAACCTCGTTCGACCCAATTTGAACATACCGAAAGTATCTAACTCGACTCAAACCCTAATCCCTAGGACCTATGCTCAATTGCTCATTGCACAATAATTGTCCATTTATATATGCATATCACCAATTCATCACAACAAAATGACAAATGTAAACATAATAAATAAAATTTTTATAAACAATAATAAAATAAAATAAAATAAACACTTAAAAACTACACTGAAGAAATTAAAGAATGCTTCAATTGAACAAGCCAAGATGAACAAGTACATTAGGATTATTTTCAATCCAAGTACCCTGTAAAAATGGCATGACTGTGTAACTCACTGCCTCCTCTTTACTTATACTCTTCTTATACCCGCCCCACTTGACTCGTTTCGTGACATCTGACCCTGGACCGTGGTTATTATACTCTGCGTAATACAGCGTCTTAAGCGCAAATTCCCCTTCCCATGGCATCCACCCTGACGGGTCTACCAGGTCTTCTATTGTCGACTCCATCACAATGGTTCGCGAATATTGTTTCCAGGGTCGACCTAAGTACGTCTTGAACTTGCCTTTGACAGGTTCAAAGTCCTTGTCGGGCTGAATGTGACAATTTTGGAGGACGATTCCTGTGTTTTCGTGCTTGTCTGCACGACCCTGCGCTGTCACAATGTTCTGCTGGTTGTCCATTGGTTTTCGGACCACGAGGTCACAGTTCTGAAAGACTGCAGCCGCGTCCCCAAAGATGAAGTCTATTGTGCCTGTGATGTAGCAGCTGCGGTAGAATTGACGGTGTGTTTGCGCGTAGAGCGTGTCCTGGTACGCCTCCATACGACAGTTGAGGAAGATTGATCTGTCTGCCTGTACGCGCAGCGCGACTGCTTGGTGCTTTTCTGGCCCCGCCGTGTTCCTAAATCCCATTGCTATTCCAACAAATCCTTCTCCCAAGACAGCTGCAGAACAATATGGCGGAGTCAGAAAGACAATTTTTATGAATTTTCAATATATATACAGAAAATCAAGGAAGAAGAGCAATTTGGCATACCAAATGTGGCGGTCTCAAAGGTACGAACTCCATCGACGAAATTCTTGTTTCCCGTGACAACAGTTTTTTGAGATCCGTCTCCATACATGGTTATATTCACCATCTTCTTGGTGACTGTCACATATTCCTCATATACTCCCTCTTTAACAAATATAAATATTCTGCATTAACCCGAAAAAAAATAGTACATATATAAGGTATTGGAAAATAATTTGTCTGTCATTTTAATTAACACAAGAGTATGGTCGCGTTTATTTGACATTTTATCACGTTACAAATTAAAATAGACGAAAGTAAGACAAGAGTACGGTCGTTGTTTTGTGTAGGCCATCTTGTTTAGTTCAGATTTGAATCGAGTACGACATGACTAATTAAGCGAGAGTTGCCCCAATAGTCGATCAAAGTGGTCAAGGCCGGTAATTTAATCACGTCAGTGACATGAATTAAAAATTCATAACTTTACCGTCTAAATTAACTAAATGACGATTTGCAACGACCATAAACGTACCTGTCAGTCCTGTTCTCAGGCAGAGACTTCAAACAGTCATTAATAGTAGTAAAATTGCCACTACCATCTTTGGCAACTGTAATATTAGGCACCAAGTTCGCAGTCGATTTCACAGCAAGCCTGCGTTCCTCGTGCCCAAACCACTCTGGAAACCCATCCTTATCGACCTTAGGCGGTCTACCCAACACCTTTTTATGCCCCAGCAGATGGCGAGCAGTAGGCGCTTTCTCAGCAGCAGCCGCAGCAACAGCAGCAGCACGACCACCAGGGGCGAATGTCGCCTGCAGGAAGTCCGAAATCTGGGAAACCAATGCAAGCGAGTTACTGACATACTCCTTAGTCGCGTTAAGGGCGGTTTTGACCTTGTTCTTGGAGTCGCCGTCTGGGAATGCATCAATGCATGTCTCTTGGTAGGAGTACACAGCACTTAGCCATGTACTTAGGTCAGGGATTTTGTGTCTTAGTCCCTTCACTTCTTCTCCTACCGACTTGATCGCTTCCTGTAGCTCTTCTACTGAGTCCTGTGTAAGAAACGTAAACAAATAAATGAGGCAGAACGTAAAAGAGTGTGTTCCTACAGGAAGTAATTGGCTTATGTAAATTTGACATTTTATGTTTTGGGCCATGATCGTGTTCAAAACGACACGTTAAAGATATGCGAACGGGACACATGAGCATTTTAGTACCTCGAAAACCTTCTTGCAAACATCAAAAGCAGCCTTCTCATCGGGCTTATCAAACTTAAATTTCTCGGTCTTATTAATCGCCTTAACAACTTCATCAGCAGCAGCAGAAACTGCGGCCCTAATGATCATCTTAGGGATAATAGTATCAAAAGACGCATTAGACGCTAGAACTTTCCCCAAAGCGGTCTCACATTTTTGCTTATAATCAACAGGGTGACATAACATTTGTACAACCTTGCTAGAGGTTTTCGGTTTTTCTTCTGCAGACGAGGAGGAGGAGGACGAAGCGTCTTTATCATCCTCCTTAGAAGGCTCGTTTTCTTTAACTTTAGAATAATGAAGGAATCCAAAAATACCACCAGCAATCGCGCCTATTAGAATCAAAGTAATAAGGACGACTAACATAATCTTTTTTTTAAACTTTTGAGCCCGTTCTTCCCTCCTACGCTTTGATAGTTGGCCAAATTCCTCGAAAGCCATCCCTCGAAAACACGATCGACGACTCAAATGAAGGAGAGCGGGAGAGAGGCCTTCTGCCTTATGCTTAGCTAGCCCTTCACCTAGCTACGGCAGGATTATAATTACTTTTTATTCCGTTTTATTTTTACGCCTCTCTAATTTTTTACTTTTTTCGTGACAACCTTTATTTTTAATTTCGTTACTCGTAACTAGACTTATTTTTAGCGATCATTTTCATTTGTTAATAATTATCGATTCTCCATCGATCTCTAATTAGTTAAAAGAAAGGAAGAGATATAGGTTTGGATTAGAGATTTTTTAGGAAAATTGCACAAAATATTTCGAAAGTTTGTTATTATTGGTTATGATTTTTTTTTTTTAAAAAAGTTGGTTAAAAATATTGTAAGAATTAATTAAATTGGATGATAAAAAATTGTTGTCATATTTTTGTAATCCGAATTTCTCGTGCATATCATCCAATTTTTTTTCTTTATTTCGCAATAGATCGCATATATATAAATTGCATTATCTTCTACTTCAATTCGAATTATTTTCCTCACCCGAATTTATTTATCGAATGTGATCTTACTAATTCGGTACTAGTAGTTTCTGTATGTATACATTATTTTCATTTGTATTCTTTATCTAGTAGTTTTTGTTCAACAACGGAATAGAATGTGAAGCTATCGATATCCTAGTAGTACGATGTCTACAATTATATTCAAACAAATTCTATTAATTATACTGTATATCGGAATAAAATGTAACAAAATCTCGTGTTTATCAATCTCTCGATCACTTATGCAAATATATACGTATTGAAGTAACTTTACATATCTACATTCGAAAATACCTTCGTGTTCCATCATACTTTCCACATAATCTGAAAAGTACACGCCACGATATTCGATATAATTCAAGAAATCATATAATTCACTTCGATCATTCATAGGGTCCTAATTTGCATCTCCTAATTAATCGATTAATAATTTCAAACGTTTCAAATAAAAAATAATCTTCTTTAGAATTCCTCTATATATAATATCTTAAATTTCTTCCAAGTCACATTATACAAACACGAGATTTTTAATCTAATCTAATCTAATATGATCAAATACTATCGTCGTACGGAAACGACGTAGAATCTAACCATTCATCTCCAACAATAAATTGAGACACCGTAAAGTTACTAGCCTCATCATATTCCATTACATGATAACCTTCCCAATTGACCCGATTATCCGTCAACGAACCCGGCCCGGTATTACCATATTCCCCATAATACACCGTATCCAACCCGTCATCGCCCGACCATTTGGCCCAACCCGCCGGGTCAATAAAATCGTCGATATACGACTCAATATACACGGTTCTAGAGTAGTTTTTCCATGGTCGTCCTAAATAACTCTTGACTTTAGTCTTATTCGAGTACAACCACACTGTAGCCAAAACGGTACAGTTTTGGATCGAGATACCCGTGTTCTCCTCGGGCATGTCCCGTGATTGGGCCGTGATGACAGTGAATTGGCCCAGTAATGGCATACGGGTCACGATATTGCACCCTTGGAAGACTACCGCGGCATTACCAAAAATGTAATCAATTGTACCGTAAATGTCACATTCGCGATAAAATTGTCTAAATGAGTGGACGTAGAGCGTGTCTTGGTACCCCAATATGGTACATCGGTATATTGCGGCTAGGTCCGCGTTTATTCTAAGGGCGACTGCTTGGTGCTTTTCTGGGCCTGCCGTGTTCTCGAACCCAATGTCTCGTGCTAGGAACCCGTCAGCAGATACAGCTGCATTATTGTGCAACCAAAATTCGTTAAAATTATTCTGTGTTAGATCGTTTTACATTATTACCTTATTATAAAATCGTCTTATTTAAGAATCAGATTAATTTTTAATAAGTAAAACTATATCCAAGACATTATAATTTGTGTGATATGTACTTGTCGACAATACCACCTTAAATTTAGTGGGAATATATGCAATGCAATTGACAAACACAACAAAAGAAATTTGGAGTAATTGATAAGTACAAATTGGTCATCATACCTCTATTTTAATTTTATCACATCTTTTTGTTTTGTGGGTACTGGTGTAATAATAGTCTATAACCGGCAAAACATGTTATCTGGATTTGACACGGATCGAGTTAGTTTGGGTTGAGTTATTTTCAAGTATGTTAAATTTGGTTGGGACTAGTACGTTTCGGATATGTTTTGGGTGTGAGCTTACTAAGTTATTTAGGAATATTAATCAATTCAATGTAACTACGTATATATGATGGTTAGATCAAATTGGGTCAAGTTAATTCGGATTTCAAACCATATTCAAATTCGTCTATTAAAAAACGGATCGAGTAAGATTAAATCGATTTGAATCAGTTTTTTGAATCGAACTAATTTTAATTTGCCTGGTCTAGAAAATATAATACTAATGCCCCTAGGCATGGCTCTACACATGTGACCTGATTTGGCACATCCATCATCAAAATGTCGATGTCTTTTTTTTCGGCCCTCAATATTAATGTATTGAACCCAATTCAATAAGTTATCTTCATGATCTACTTAACCTCTCAACGAAGTAACTGACCGACTTCATATAATATAATACGGAGTAGAAGCTAAACAATTTTATAAACAAGCTCGATACTCATAGAAAATAACATAACACGGCGATTTAAATTAATCATATATACAATCGATTGTAAATATTTTTTTCCCTCTAATAATTAATAGATAAACAACTTGACAAAAAGTAAAGGAAAGAAATAAAAAACAAAGATGAAGAAAAAATTACCAAGAGTGGCAGATCTAAAAGTAGTCCAACCATCAGCAACACTTCTATTACTTGTAATCAAAGTAACATCTCTTCCATCACCAAGCAATACAATATTAGTTTTATAACTTGGAATTTCCACATTTTCCATATAAATCCCTTGTTTTACATATATAAATGTCCTATATTCACTATTATTTGGTGCATTATTTATAGCCTCTTGTACACTTGTAAAATTCCCACTCCCATCCAATGCCACTACTATACTCTCACTTGTATCATCATCATCATCATTTCCATCATAGTCGTCGTATTGTAGAATCTTACGATCCCTATGACTTAACCACCTAGGCGGCCCCACCAGCAGACGCCTGTTGTGGTGATTCTGATCAGGTGTTGCATGGAGCCGCCTTGGGTTCTTATTGTTGTTGGAGAGCGGGCCCACCAGCAGACGCCTGTTGTGATGATTTTTATCAAGTGCTGCAGGCGTCTGCTGTTGGGACCGCTTGGGGTGGTTATTGTCATTAGAGAGCATAGATAGGGAGTTGCTCACATGTTTATATGTGTCAACTAGGGATGTCACTAGGGTAGACTTCCTAGGGCCGGAACTCGAGGCTAGGCCTTCTAAACAAGTGTCCTTATTTGTAAGGGCACCACTTAGAAAAACCCTAGCATCATTTATTTTTGATGACTTTATCTTAGAAGGTGTTTTTTTAAGGACATTAAGTGAAATTTGGTGGAGTTCCTTACAATCTAGGACAACACCTCTTTGTTTCTCTATGAGGTTGTGTTGTGTGGTGGTTTCAAACAATGATGAGAGCTTGGTGACCTCTACAATGGCGGTCTCGACCGTGTCAAGAATGAGGTTGATGAGGATGTTTGTAGGGATGTTTATTGATATGGAGAGTTTGAGGGAGTTGATGCATACATTTGGGTGTGGTGTTGTTTTGCATAGGGCTTGAATTTGTAAGAGATTGAGGTTTTGTTTATTGTTTGAGGAGTAATTTTTAAGTGCAAATGTTGATTGTGTTATAAAAAATGGGAAGATTATTAGTAGTAGAAGTTGTAGGAAGATGCGTTTTGAGAAGGTAGAAGCCATGGAGGTGGTGGCAAATAAGAAAGAGAAGTGATGGTATATGTGAATTTATAATCTTTTGTTTCTTTGAAAGGAGTAAGTTTTAAATAAAATCGTTTTATAATTTTTTTTACTGTAAAATTGCTACTGTAAAAAATTATGGTCCGTGGGCAGGATATGAAATGTTTTTTTAAAATAAAATGTCGATCATATATAATACGGAGTATGTTTTATCTGTCTCAATTAACCGTTATTTATTTTTAAAATATTTTTCACATAAATAGTTCGTAAATAAGAGATGATTCATCTTCATGTATGATGTTCTTGGAGATGTATTTATTATTAGATGATAACGACTTTGGGAACCTAAAAATTAAGCATGAATTTTTGTGAAATTTAGAATAATTATGGTATTGGCGATTCTTCCTCAAAATGGAATCTTAAATCATGGACAAAAAGTTAAAAACTAGTCACAAGAATTTTTCAATGGTCATAACTTTTAGTTTATATATATTTCGGAGTAAATTTTATGAAAAAAATCTTCTACATAATTTATTGTGAAATATCGTCTTTTCAAATTCAACGTACATTAACGACAAAGAATAAAATAGAGATGCGTGTTTCAACATTTACAAATGTCACTTCTTAGATAGACATACTTTCACAATAATAATATTAACATGTTGCAACCCATAACACGTTGGTGAAGTTTAGGGTGCATTGAATCAAGTAACGAGACAAAAGATGATGTTAGGTTGCTAGTATTTTCCTTAGGAACCCCGTGACATGGTGACTACTGACTGCCTTTTGAATCAACTTGGTGTATTTTGTCACCTCGTTATTGTTCTAATCGTGATATCAGTTGAAACCCACAATCACTACTTTATATAACTAATGATAGGTTAACTAATGGTATATTTTGTCCGTATCGTTATGTTAGTTGCATGGGCGGAGCTAGGGGGTAACATGGAGTGACACATATTACCCCAAATCCCAAAAAATGATGATAAAATGGATGTTTTGCTACCCCTAAACGAGTTAAATAGACTTTATATAAGTTAATGCAAATAAATTATACAAGAATATAGTGAGCTTATTGTCAATACACTATATATTTTATAACAAAGATTTGAGTTCAAATCCCATTGAGTTCATTTTTGCATATAAATTTTGGCGTCTATTGTATCATTATTGCATGGTCAAATTTTCGCTACCCCATATTTATAGTCCTGGCTCCGCCCCTGGACTTAGTTGTGTCATGTTTAGTTTTCAGTCCACCAATTAGGCCAAGTAATGAGGCTTGGCCCATAAGTAGTTTTGTCGTGTTTGATGTTTACTTCGTAATTAGGTACCACAATCAGAGTTGGCATGATGACCGGTCGTGTGTCCATGACGCCAATTTTGCAAGATTTAGATTATTGATTGTCATTTCAAGTTGTTATCATGATGATCAATATTTCGAGTTCTTTACCATAGAAACAAAGAGGATAAATATTCGGACAGTATGAGAGAAATGAATTGAAAATACCTTTCCAAGCTAGAATAATTTTATTTAGGCTAAAAGTCATATATCATCCTATGAGTGTTACCTTCGCCAACAAAGACAAAATTGCCGTAAGATACTAAGATATAGTCCTTATTGAATAAGGCATACAAATAAATCCAATGTAGTGAAATCCAACAAAAGATAAGAGACAACACATGTGAACTATAATCAGCTTGTTATTTTTCTTCCCACATAATTATAATTTAAACAATTTATCTTTACATATTTATCAATTTACGTTAATTCGTAAGATAGAAAATTAAATAAATAACTGAAACAAAAGAATATAATAATTTCGTTGAGACTATTGATATTATAACCCAATTATTTGTTAGATACTTCCATGAGAGATTATACATCTGAAATTTTAAATGAACCAAATAGAGTGCTTCGTACATTTCTCTGCCAAAAATAAGGTTCATTTTGTGTACTAACAAAAAATATTGAGATCACAACATCGGTCCCGCGACAAGGTTAAGCAAACAGTGACACAATCTATCATTACTCGGCATGTTGGGTCATAAATCCGTCGACTATCAGTATGAGTTAAAGGTTAGCCATCCTATTTCGACCGATAAGACGCCTGACCACCATGATGAAAACATGCAAGACATACAAATTGGCAATAATAGTGCGGCGTGAATTCATTAACAAATGATGAGATGAACATAAAATAACAATGGTGGCACACTTCAATATCCCTAGTGACCACCCAAGAACCTACAATGACTCGGAATTTTCCTTCCGAGTTACATCTCATTTGTAACAGATGCCGGAAAAAAACTAAATTCCTGGTATGTTACAAACTACGCTACTCGGACTCAACTAGAAGTATCTGACATGGGTAAATATCCAAGTTTGGAGTGTCAGACTCGACTAATTTCGGAAATTTTCATGCTATTGGCTATAGATGAAGTGTCAACTGTCGGACACCGGTAGAACGAGGTAATATGTAACGTAGGCTACAAATGGGAAGAAAATACCCAGGAGACTAATTGTTGCTCAACTTCTTCCC
>JAUEKU010000003.1:1487243-1500762 GCA_032274805.1 Gypsophila paniculata
GTCTAAGGGCTTAAGGGTGTTCATAAAGTGGTCCGAATCGGTAAATCAGACCGACCCGGACCGTCCGGACCGACCCTGACCGGACATATACCGTTCCGGTCTCCGGGTCCCCAAAAATGTGGTAACCGGTCTCCGTTTCGGTCCACATATTAAAAAGATTTCAAAGTTAGTTGTTTTTTCGATCCGGTCTGGTCCAAACCCGGGTAAAACCGGTCTTAAAGGGGTCCAGTACGGTCCGATCCGGGTCCCCTTCTAACCTGTCTGGTCCTCGGGTTTGGGTTTTAAGGTTGACCGGTCTTCGGTCTATCCGGTCCGGTCCGGTCCGGTGAACAACCCTAATGCTCCCATCGTCCAGCTGTTTAGGACATCTCTCTTTCAAGGAGGCAGCAGGGATTCGACTGCCCTTAAGGTTGGGTTATTAAAAAAAGAAGTTGACCGTGAATTATCAATAAACGAAAGCAAGAAATCTAAAATGGAATAGATTCTTCCTGGGTCGATGCCCAAGCGGTTAATGATATGGGGACGAATTGTAAATTTATTGGCAATATGTCTACGCTAGTTCAAATCCAGCTCGGCTCAAAAACTCTCTCACCCACTATCACATGAAGATCTTTGTCCTCCCGAAATGGTTGATAAAAATAGTACATTTTTCTATTTTTCATTTCTTTGTTCCGGGAAATTCAAAACTGGATCTGGATAATGCAATGATCGAAATTTATACTAAGGGATAATAAAAATAATTATTGACTCATATACTCCACGTTTTTTACTGATCAGACATAAATGAAAGTGTTTTTACCACTTTTTTACTGAACATATCCTTCTTTTCTTTTTTACCAATTTGGTAATTTTGCCGACTTTTGTACTACCTCCATTGTTAAACCGCGCCCTCTATTTCGTCGTTTTCTTTTCACCTTTTTTAAATGAGAATTCCATCTATTTTTTCCGCATATGAAAACTTTCCACCGGATATAAGATATGAAGTCCTTGTCTTTCTGGAATTGAAGATATAACTCTATATGTGTGCGAGTAGACCTGGCAAACTTAACCTGACCCGAATGACCCAACCTGATAAGTACGTATTTGTATATATTTTTAAGATTTAATTTAATATATTTAGAGTCGTCTTTTATATATATTATTTGAGCCTAATTTATATATTTTCATAATAGCTGGAATATATGGATATAAATATTACTTCCTCCATTTCATTCATTTAGCCCCACTTTTTTTTTTCGGCAATTTCACTCATTTAGCCCCATTTCCAAATTTATCTATTTTTTCCATTGAAAATTACCAAAATAACCCCACTTTTTTACAAATATTCATACACACAACTTACATATTATTTGAAAATATCATAATACACCTACTTTTTTCACTTTCTTAAAACTCGTGCCAAACCCCAATGAGGCTTTATGAAATGGAGGGAGTATTTTTGATCTAATTTTGCTACCAAACTGATTTGACGTTTTAAAAAAAAAAAAGTGAAATATTTCGACTAATTAAATGACCTTACCTCGTATTGCATCAATTCTTTCCCTGCCGCACCAACTTAACGGTCTTTATCAAACTAAATTGTCACATTTTTTTAAACCGAAAAATTATTTTAAAATAGATCAACGGAACGAGTCTTAGAGTTTCTATAAATAATAAATAAATTATTACAGTACATTTGAAGCTATAAACGACCGTTAGTGCGGATTATTTCGCACAAATTCAAAACACGGTCACGGACGGGACACCTAATAACAAATTAACCGCGAAAAAAACTGCAGAGGAATACACGGAAGATGCGGCGGTGTCGCACATACGGCGGCTGCTGGACCTGGCCGCGTGCACGACCGCGTTCACGGCCAAACTCGGTCCGACTCGGAAGGAGACCGAGACCGAGTCAGCTGACTCGGCGGAGAAAGGCGAGGTTAACATGACTCCACCACCGCGTCTCGGCCACTTCTACGACTTCTTCTCTTTCTCTCACCTCACTCCTCCCATTCACTGTACGCTCTTCTCTCTCTCTTTTGTTTTATATTAGCGATTTAGCGGTGGAGTCAGGATTTTAATTTAGGAATAAGTTGAATTAGTAAAACTTTCGAAAATTCTATTTAAAAATCAGGATTATACACTGTATTAATGGAGGTCGACCGTTTCTTTACGTTTTTCTTTTTGTCGATTCATCGATTAATCTTAATAGAATATGTAAATATTGTCGTTGTATATTAGTCAAAGATTATTATTCTTTGTAAAAGAATAGTAATAATCTTTGACTAATATACAACGAGAATATTTACATATTCTATTAAATATGCGTTTATCGTTTTACGTAATTTCTTTGCTGAAATTTAAATTAACGAGTCCTTTCCGCACTTGCAATGTGCTTTTCTTGAAAAATGCGATCTAAAAAGAAACGTAAAAAAATAAGTGAATCACACGGAACGAGTATGTGTGTGTTAGCAGTTTGTGTGATTTAGGTGAGGAACTTAACACTAGCACCAATTGAGGCGGTTGTATGCATATAATCGTTTCATTTGGCAAAAAATGTGAGCAGTACAATGAGTGCATTATACTGCTTATTGAGACTATTATTTAAATTTCCAAAAGTGTTCACATATAAGTCACTAATGATACGATGGTCACATTTCAGCCACAATCAATTTGTCGTACGTGTATAGTTACTCAAACCCTAATATTGTTTGATCATAGGCATATGTTTATGTTTGCTTACGATTAAGATCGAAATGTTGACAACCATTGTATCGTTTTTGAAAATGCTTGGCTATAGTGGGACACTTGTAACAACGTCAATTCTTATATGGAACGGTGCCACAGTATTCTTCTATCTTATTGATTATATTATTACAGAGTATTTCTAAAATTTTTGTAGCATGAACCGCCCGCTTAAATGGTACTCCCTCTGTCCATATATATTGTCCCCGTTTGAGCGGTAATCATGCTAGCATTAGTGTCAAAAAAATCAGTTTGAACTCGACTTTAAAATTTACAGGTAAAGATTACGTTGACATTTGTCGTGTCTCCTCAGCTGTGAGTAGTTGATTAGAGATAAGATGAATTGTCGTGTTATAGACTTATCGTCAATACATAAAAATTAAGAAAATGTGGAAAGGTGAATGCTATTTTGTTATTGAAAATGTGGAAGTGGAGATCAAAAGTAGATAAAAGAGTTGGATGAGGATTGAGGATGACATGCTTTATGTAAAATGTATGTGCTATTGCAAAAATTCATGTATAGCAAGATGAACGTCGTCGTTATGCTTGCATGTCATGTGTTCTCCAAATTATCGTGTGTCCTGCTTTTGTTCGGCCCTCAAAATTTAAATTTACGAAGTATGTTTTACTGATTTCTCTTGCAGATATTAGGAAGTCTCATCGCCCATTCCCTGAGGATAAAACAGATGACGACTTTTTCCAAATTGATGTAAGCAATTAAGCATATTCCTGTTAGCTATTTTGTATGGAGTATTAGATGCAGACCTCAACTTTGTGTACGTCCTTGTCCGGAGTTCTTCCTAGCCTTATTCGGTAATATGTATTTGAAGGTTCGGGTTTGTAGCGGAAAGCCTACAACGATTGTCGCTTCACGAGAAGGTTTCTACCCTTCAGGACGACGTTCACTTCGTTGTCACTCACTGGTTGCCTTATTGCAGCAACTCAGTCGTGTATTTGATGCGGTAATGTCAAAACACTTCTCTGTATCATTGCTACAACCTATTTGTTGTTGAATTAATGAATTATTGTTTTTAATTGCTGCCATGTCTATAGGCATACAAGGCGCTTCTGAAAGGTTTTACGGAACATAACAAGGTAAGTATCTTTGAATATCATCGCCAGAGCCACACTTTGAGTGAGATGTTTGTGTGTATGTGTAATTTGTATTTTTCATTTCAGTTTGGAAACCTTCCTTATGGATTTCGCGCAAACACATGGGTTGTCCCTCCAGTGGTTGCCGATAACCTGTCTGTTTTTCCCCCTCTTCCCGTTGAAGATGAGAACTGGGGAGGAAATGGAGGTGGCCAAGGAAGAGACAAAAGGCATGATGACAGGCAGTGGTCAAAGGAGTTTGCAATATTGGCTGCAATGCCATGCAGGACTCCAGAGGAGAGGCAGATACGAGACAGGAAAGCATTCCTCCTCCACAGTTTATTCGTCGACGTTTCAGTCTTTAAAGCAGCAGCTGCTATTAAGCATATCATTCAAAGCAACCTGAGTGCTCCTCTTGCCCATGCGCACGAGGAACAAGTTGGAGATTTGTTGATTCGGGTCACAAAAGACATACCTGATGCTAGTAATAAAACGGACTGCAAGAACGATGGTAGCCAAGTTCTTGGATTACCCCAAGAGGAGCTTGCCAGAAGAAATTTAATCAAGGGAATAACTGCTGACGAGAGTGCAACTGTTCATGTGAGTATTTTTGTAATTGCCTTTTATGTGTGTCTATAGCTATGGTTACCTCGTTGTGCCTTGTTTCTATCTGCTGAAGTATGAGCTTATGTCTGCTCGACTTGTAACATGCCAGGATACACCTACTCTGGCCGTTGTGGTTATTAGGCATTGTGGCTACACAGCTGTTGTGAAAGTTTCAACGACGGTAAACTGGGAAGGAAACCCTATTCCCCAAGACATTGAGATTGAGGACCAGCCTGATGGTGGTGCCAATGCCTTGAATGTAAATAGTTTTAGGATGCTGTTACACAAGTCATTATCTCCATCAATGTCTTCTACTCAACGGTTGCAGAGTGCAGATATGGACGAATTACGCTCTGGTAGGTCTTTGGTGCGGACAGTGATGATGGAGAGTCTATCAAAGTTAGAGGCTGAAAGTAATAAGCCTGTGAAATCCATAAGGTGGGAGCTTGGGGCTTGTTGGGTGCAACATTTGCAGAGTCAGGCTTCCGCTAAAGCAGAATCCAAGAAGGCTGACGAGTCTAAGGTTGAGCCTGCCGTGAAAGGTCTTGGAAAGCAAGGTGGATTGTTGAAGGACATAAAGAAGAGAATTGATGAAAAGAACAGCAAAAATGAGCCTGGTAAAGGGATTCAAGACATGGACAAGAAATCTGATGAAACTGATCCAAAGGAGTTAGAGAAACAGGCTGCAGAGAAGGAAAGACTGTGGAGGAAGTTGATATCTGAAGCAGCTTACTTACGATTAAAAGAAGCAGACACCGGCCTTCACCTGAAGGTGATAAACCCATATACATTATTAGTTCATTCAATTTACATTCTTAACGAGATGCTATATGTTATCATCATTTTTCTGATAACCTCGATTCTGGAAGAGGACTGTTTTTATTCCAGTGCATTAGTGTAGGCACACTTTTTTCTGGTTTATTTTAATGGACATAACATTCTGTAAGTCTTTAAATATTGTTGATATATTCTGTGTGTCTTTGTAATCCACACGCAGGCGCCTGAAGAACTCATTGAAATGGCTCATGATTACTATGCTGATACTGCCCTTCCTAAGCTGGTTGGTCACTAATCTAGGTTGTTCCGTCTTGCATTTTTGAACTTTTAGGATATGAACTTTGATTACAAATTGGTTTAGGTCGCAGATTTTGGCTCCTTAGAACTTTCTCCAGTTGACGGAAGGACACTGACGGATTTCATGCATACAAGGGGTTTGCGGATGTGCTCTTTAGGACGAGTGGTAAGTCTTCATTTCATTTAGATTTTCTTTTCTCTATCTTTGTAGGGAAGCTATAACCAACTAGCTGCTTCAATCTACCTCTCATTCCTTTGCCTCTTTTCAGGTTGAACTTGCAGACAAACTCCCTCATGTGCAGTCACTATGTGTGCATGAAATGATTGTTCGAGCCTACAAACATGTACTGCAAGCTGTAGTTGCAGCTGTTCATGATGTCGCTGATTTGGCTGGTGCTATAGCAGCATGCCTAAATATATTACTGGGATCTCCATGCCCTAAGATTGCCGATGATGAAGCTGCTAATGATGATAGCTTGAAACAGAAATGGTTGGAAACATTTCTTTTAAAGAGGTTTGGCTGGCAATGGAAAAAGGAAAATGGTCAAGATCTTAGGAAGTTTGCCATTCTTCGAGGGCTCTGCCACAAGGTTCAGCAGCTTGACCGTCTTGTCACATCTAACTGAACATATTTGCTTTCTCTTTCTCTCTCTGAACGTTGGTGTCACTTTTAACAGGTTGGGCTTGAGCTTATTCCAAGAGACTATGAAGTGGACAGTGAGTGTCCATTTAGGAAGTCAGACATCGTTAGCATGGTTCCAGTGTATAAGGTATAGTAAGGCGCTAAACTGCTTAAAACGAAACATATTCGGTTGTTTTTTTATGTCTCCGTTTGATTCCACAGCATGTTGCTTGTTCTTCCGCTGATGGGCGTACACTATTAGAATCGTCAAAAACTTCCTTGGACAAAGGCAAATTGGAAGATGCTGTCAACTATGGGACTAAGGTTCGCGGCACTGATTTTCTTGTTGAAGTGTTAAGTTTTGTTACGTCTTTCTATAAGCCTAATTATCTTCTTATGTGTGAAGGCACTTGCCAAACTTGTATCGGTTTGCGGCCCTTACCATCGCATGACTGCCGGAGCATATAGCCTTCTTGCTGTCGTCCTTTATCATACCGGTGATTTCAATCAGGTATACATCCGTTAGACCAAAGAAACTTTGTCAAATATTCATTTAAGTAGAAGTGGATTCCATGTCATTTGTATGGTATATTGGTATGTTACATGTTAGAGATATCTGTGTAAATGCACTTGGTGACATACTGAAGGCTACATGACATCGCATGCTATCTCAACAAAACTTCCACCATAATTCTCCATTTGCACTAACTGACTTAGAGTGAACTTTGTAAAACTGAAGCAACACTTCAGTAAGAACATAGCTTATACGTACTGTATATAAATGTGAATTGGTGGGACATCACCTCTTTGGCACACAATTAGATAGAAAGATTCATCAATTTCATTGTCTTTTTATAGGCTACAATTTACCAGCAAAAAGCATTGGACATCAATGAAAGAGAGCTTGGACTTGATCATCCAGACACAATGAAAAGTTATGGGGATCTGGCAGTTTTCTACTATCGTCTTCAGCATACAGAACTGGCCTTAAAGTGAGCATGATGTCTTGTCTTT
The DNA here is from genome assembly GCA_032274805.1 of Gypsophila paniculata. NCBI lineage: Eukaryota > Viridiplantae > Streptophyta > Magnoliopsida > Caryophyllales > Caryophyllaceae > Gypsophila > Gypsophila paniculata. Next base: position 1,494,379 of record JAUEKU010000003.1, read on the forward strand.
AAAGTTTTCTTCTACTATGTTTTTGATCTTTTAAAGCCCTGCTGCAGCTGGTTATTCAGAGAACCAAATACCTATTTAACAGAAATAAGGACTATAGTCGATAGTCTTATAGAATGGTGTTGGTATTTGAAACTGTACCTGATGGACTTCTTTTACTAAACAAGGTATGTCAACCGCGCTCTGTATCTACTGCATCTCACCTGTGGTCCTTCACATCCAAACACTGCCGCTACCTACATTAATGTGGCGATGATGGAGGAAGGGTTGGGGAATGTTCATGTTGCTCTAAGATATCTTCATGAAGCTCTTAAATGCAATCAAAGACTACTTGGAGCTGATCATATCCAGGTCATCTCTCTCATCCTGTTCCCTTCCATTGAAATATATAGTTATGAGCATTGTTTCAGCAGGGAAAAGTATTTAACGCAATCTACGCATTTTTTCTTGCAGACTGCAGCCAGCTATCATGCTATTGCCATTGCTCTATCTTTGATGGAAGCGTACTCCTTGAGTGTTCAGCATGAGCAGACCACTCTGAAAATACTGCAGGCAAAACTCGGTCCTGAAGATCTAAGAACTCAGGTGAATATATTTTATGGTATTATCTTATCGAAAATAAGAGGGAGATCTCAATTAGCCATCTGGATATATTTTACGGAGTATATTCTTCAACACGGGAAAATCAAAGCCTTTAATCCTTGAATCTCGGATTTTGAACTTTAATATATATTTGTAGGATGCAGCCGCATGGCTTGAGTATTTTGAATCCAAAGCCGTAGAGCAGCAAGAAGCTGCACGTAATGGTAGTCCAAAGCCAGATGCCTCTATCTCTAGCAAAGGCCACTTGAGGTATTCATATTGTTGTAGCAACATATTGAAGTGCACTCATATACTTAATCTGACACGCTGCTGAAAGTCACGGCTCAAGTTGAATGTTATAATTGTAATCTGTTTCGAATTTGATGTTGCAATTTATGCGTAGTTGCCCGGGCTTGTTGCCACGTGATGTTGTTTCTTGCTTTGTAAACGAAGGATTTGTTGAGGATGACCCAAACAATCATGTTGATCCTTGAAACAGCGTGTCAGACCTGCTGGACTATATTACCCCCGAAGAAGAGCTAAGAGCAAGAGAAGCCCAAAGAAAACAAGCTCGTGCTAAGGTATGATGTGCTCAACTACTCATTGGTATCGTAGGTTTTTTTCTTACATGTAATGTAACTATAGTTAGATTGGATAGGATATTAGGAATTAAATAGCAAATTTATAATTTTGCTTGAACAGATCAAGAGCAAATTAGGTCAAACTGGGGAAACAATTCCCGAGGATCCACCCAACGAAGAAGTTTTATCCCCTAATTATCAAACTGACAACAGCAATGACAAGGAAAACAAGTCCAAACCTACCATCATGGAACTTGTGAAAGACAGAGAGAGCACTCTGAATGTTCATATAAGCGCCACAGAGAATGGTGATCCAACCCAGGATGACATTTCAGACGAAGGATGGCAAGAAGCTGTTCCTAAGGGCCGTTCAACCTTAGGTCGCAAGATGTCTACTTCACGGAAGCCTGGCCTAGGTAAGATTAATACAAATTTTGCAGACCAACAACAATCAAGATTTCGGGGAAAGTCCGGGAAGTTTACGTCTCCAAAAAACTCACCAAATGAATCTACCGTTGCTAATACTTCAGTCACGAAAAAGTTGTCTAAGAGTGCTAGCTTTAGTCCAAAGGAGAATAACATTACAACGTCAGCTGCTGTAAGTGAGAAGTCAGTGAACCCCAAGTCTGCACCAGCTAGCCCAGCTTCTGCTGAGCAAGCTGCTAAGTCAGCTTCGCTTGCAAATTTAAAACTTTTCTCATATAAAGAGGTCGCTCTGGCCGCACCCGGAACAATTGTGAAGGCAGTTGTGGAGCAATTAGCCAAGGATAGTAACTCTAATTCAGATTTGACTGTGGCTGAAGAGAAAACGGTATTAGAGGGTGTGGATAAAGAAAATGTTCAGGAGTCTGTGAAGGAAGAAGATGTAGACGCCTCCACATCCGTTGATAAAGATAAAGCTGGAGATGACGTAGAGAAGGCCCTATCGAGTCAAATTAAGAGTAGTATGAGTAAGGACATTGAGGATGAGATCCAAACAAGGGGCAACGATGAAAATTTAAACGTTGTAATGACCTCTGATGTGAAGAATGCTGAAGTGGTCGAAAGTACTGAGAACAAAATTGTCGAAATCCAGAAGGCAGAGAGTTTGGAAGGTGTTAATTCCAGAAATCATACGTTGGAAGCTAGTTCAGAGAACTGTACTTTGACTTCACCTCAGTCAGACTCTCAGCTTTTTTCAACGGGAATCGACGCCGAAGTCTCTGAAGAAGACGGTGGAGATTCACAGACTTCACCAAGGGATGAACAGGAAGGATCGGAATCTGGTAAAGAAACGGCCAAGAAACTTTCTGCTGCTGCCCCTCCTTATAATCCATCACCAGTACCGGTTTTTGGCTGTATACCAGTACAAGGTTTCAACGACCATGCAGGAATTCTACCCGCACCTGTCAATGTTGCACCACTTATTTCAGTCAATCCTGTGCGTAGGTCGCCTCACCAGTCGGCCACAACCAGGGTACCTTATGGCCCACGGCTATCAGGGGGTTACAATAGACCCGGAAACCGCGGGACACGAGTGAAACCAGGATTTTACACTGGAGAACATGTTGGGGATCCCAACCTTTTCAATCTACCTAGAATTATGAATCCTCATGCCATAGAGTTTGTTCCAGGTCAGCCATGGCTCCCAAATGGTTATCCTGCATCTCCAAATGTTCCCCTACCTCCAAATACTTATGCTGTGGCACCAAATAGTATAGTCATGGCACCTAATGATTACACACCCTCACTAAATGGCATTCCTGAGGCAAATGGATTCCCGACATCTCCTGATGGTTCTATGCCAGTGGATACTGTTGCTGAAAACAATGACGCAAATGTGACTGAGGAGAATATGGAGGAAACTTCAGTCGCAATAGCAAATGACTCCACAAAGGAAGAAGGTGTTGCAAATCCCGATGTTATACAAGGTAACACGGAAACTGAAGAGTCTCCTGCCATTGCAGCAGCTCCGCCAGAGACTGTTGATCAAGTAGTTAAAGAAGCTGACAATAACGAAGCTGTTGTTGAGGAAATACCAGCCAAATGTTGGGGAGATTACAGTGACAGTGAAGTTGAAGTTGTTGAGGTTACTAGCTAAATGAGGTATGTTTTCGTGTTAATTCCGGCCACCTTGATTAAACAGCTGTTGCATTTCGATTTTCGACTATTTGAGTCCAAGTAAATGCATGATACCTGCTGCTCTGAGTTTTTAGCTGAAACGTATGTTTGTTCATAGGATCGTTTCGTGTAATTCTGAGATTTTGTAAGTCTGTTCGTAGGCATCATTTAATCGCAATCGATGAGTAGAAAGAGCGACATTTTTGCATTCGATTTTCATGCTTTTGAGCTTCCAGATCTCGGCTCACTAATTGTTGTATTGTACTCCGTAATATCTTTGTGAAAAGAATCCTTACCCAGTAATAATAAGTTATGCACTGAGCTTTTCTGTACATAAAACAGTTGAAGTGGCTAGTATTTTAATTGGAACAATTTACTTTTTTTTGTTGTACAAAGTACATTCATAACCGTGCGCATTGTCCCCGAGTTACTTGTATTATGAGCATTGTCAATTGGTTTTAGGTTGAAATTTACAAGTCGATGGATTCATGAGGCGGGTCACTAGTACAATAGTACTACTACTTTGGATCTCACCTACCAAGTCCAAGTGGTGTTTAATATCATTGTTTGGGTTTTTCAAGTGTTGTAGGTAATATCTGAGTTGTCATTATTGTCTTCAATGTAGAAAGGGCGGAAAACTTATGAAAGTCAAGCGGTATGAAGATTAGATGAAAATCGTCTCTTAAACAGGTGGTTAGTAAATCTTTGCTCGTGCATTGATAAATGAAACCTTGGTGAAGAAGACTAACTTCGATTATTCGTATAGAATACTTTGATTCCAACAGAATAAATGTCGTAGGGATTACGGAATACTCTGATTCAACTCGATAAAAATATTCGTATACTTCGTATATATATCATGGCCAATATTTATATCCATCCACTATAATATATTAATATTACATGCATCTATTAATATTAATATATTAATATATTAATAAATCGTCTCTCATTGTTCTCATTTTACATGCATCTATTTAAATTCTTAGTTGAAATGGTCGTACAATAAATTGATTGTGAGATATTTCACATGAAGAGACACTCACCTTGGCCTTTTTTATTAATTTTGATTGATTAACGGTAGTTTTCACGATACAAGGCTATCTCACCGAAAACTCACTGTTTGAACTTATAACAACTAAGCATACAATAAGCATATTTAGACTCTGTTCTTTGGGACCGAATGTAGCTGAACTAAATTGATGGAGCTGAACTGAACTGAACTAAACTGAAACTAAATCCAAGAGAACAAAGCCTAATCGGTAAAAATGTTTACAGATGAAAATGACGACTATTAACAAAGAAAGCCATCACTAACAACTTAAGTCCGGCTTTGGAAAAGAGAGGAAAACAGATCAATGTGGTATTTAAAAGGGGTCATTGAATAGATAACAAATGTTCGTAAAAGTTAAAATATAGAGTACTACTTTGTTCATAAATTGTCTTGTGAATTCTCATGACTGGAACACCATTGTCTTAGACTCTTAGAACAAAATCCACGCTCTATACGGTGCAGCCGTAGTTGTGTGTAAGTCATTTTAAATGCTCGAGATAGATACGGAGTACTTCGTATATAAGAACGTAGAGATGTGTAATTTTCGTATATAAGAACACAGAGATGGGCAAAACTGCTGCAAATGATGTATAGTGGCTTTCTCTTTACAACTGCTGAAAAAAAAAAAAAAAAGATGAGCAAAAAATGGTCAATACAACAGCTATGGCACAATGAAAAACACAAGAGTTAGTGATACTGTTGAATCAGACATAGTCGCTAGCTTCTCTTTCACAACCCGACTCATCAGAAATTTACATACATAATAAAAAATGTAACAGAATGACTCCGATTTTATTCGATATATAGATGTTAGGGTGCAAACCTCAAGACCTACATCGATGGTTAGAGGTGCAAAAACATCTTTATAAGTGTGAATCAACTCTAATAGTACGAGGACTTTTGGGAAGTTGCCTAAAAGCAACTCCAATGGTAAGTTACGATTTAAGTAGTTTGGAGTTGCCAAGTTAGATTTTCAAGTAATTTTCATCCAGTGCTTCACCGATATTCATTTTACTTGAATGGGCCCCATAATATGTGAATTCTAATACTCCCTATGTCTCAGTCAATTGTTAACGTTTCAGTTTTGATACAAAAACAAATACAAGAAATGAAGGAGTATAAAAATAAATATCGAGTAACTTAATACCCAAAACTCATTATAACATGCTCATTTACATATACATTATATGAAATTTGTATAATCCACAAAAATATAAGGGTTAATTGTATCATGTATAAACCATCAAATATCAAACGTTAACAATTTACTGGGACGAAGGGATTACATGTCATGGTTAATGTTGTTATCCATAAGTTTGAGAAGTGCTGAATAAACTTGAATATACAAAATATGGCTCTTATATAAGATCATTATATAATTACATCTTATTCAATAATAACCATAAATATTATGACAAATATTCTCTAAAGTTTAAATAATTTATTATACGCATATTATAGTTTCTTTAATAAAAACAAATACAGAATAACTTGATACACAAAGTCATTAAAATATGCTCACTTATATGTACATTATATTGAAGTTGTATAATCCATACAAGGGCTAATTGTATCTTATATAGACCATTAAATATCAGATGATAATAATTGATTGAGACAGGAGGAGTAATAGTATCGATTAGGCTAGCACGTCAATTTAGAAGTTATTTCTTAGTAATCCATGGTAATTAATGGGGTTTATGAAAGTATTACAGTAATTAGTACGTACAATTGTCATTTACGTCTAAGCGTAAAGTGTACGTACGTCGTATGTAAACCAATTATTGCTGGTATAAATCAGACAAATGATAATAATGAATTACTCCTACTTTGATATTAATCGTCCGCAATATACTACATTCGTGAATTTCATTGAAGGATTACCGTGTCACAACTCATAATAGAAAGAAAAACAAAATTAATTAAGGAATCATGTCGTTGCCATGTTGGTAAATGGTACTCCCTCCAACCCACAATATTTGTCCCATTTATTATTTGCGCGATCTCCAACGCATCACTTTGACCGTGTTTTTCATCGCTTATATGTGACTTTTCTTTGTCAAAAATGTG
>JAUEKU010000003.1:1503271-1517740 GCA_032274805.1 Gypsophila paniculata
ATACAATGACATCATCCATTTCTTAATAGTCGTGCAGTGACATCATGCACAGAATGGACTTGAATGGAGGGAGTAATAGATAACCTTTTTTTAAGTTCATACTATAGGACCCACTACCCAAACAACCACCTTTTAATTATTATTTCATTTTGTCTTGTTTTGCCATGTTAATTTAGTAACTTGGTTACAAATATGTAAGCATTTGCATATTTTTGACTCTCAACAATAGGGAGTTTGTGGACAAACCTAAAAAAGATAGGATGAACTTTTTGACAACCTCAATTGTTAATACTCTAATTGATAATATCTCGTCCAATGCCAAACAAATGACTTAGAACAAGCAACTAATTTTTTAGTAGCGTTGAAGTTGCTTCAATTCCCACCGATCAACCCAAAATAGAACAAAATGCACATACAATAATTTTGCCAAAATCAAAATCAAAATAAAAATGGAAAACAAGAAGAACACCAAATTTATGCTCCCAAAAATCCCAAAATCCCCAAATCAAAAATTAGGGTTCATAAATTCACCTGAATTTATCAATTCATTCAAAGATCACTCAAAGCTCAAAACTTTATCAATGGAAATCAATTCAAATTGTAATCAACTTCAAACCCACCTCAATAATCTCCACACAAAACTATCTTCCTTAATTGTCTCCTCAATTTCTCACAATATTCACTCTAAATCTTCACTTGATGATTTTATTCTCTCTTTGGAGAATCTTAGCATTGTTTCTTCTTATTGTATGTTTTCCCCTTTTGTTTATTTGTTTGTTTGGATTAGAAAGCTTGGTTCTTTTTTAAATTTCGTATGACGGGTTGATTGCGACTAAAATGTAGTAACTATTATACTGATTACGGTGATTATCAACCTGTCACGTGCGTACAACGGTGTCATTTGATATTTGTTTTTGTTTATGATATGACCCAATTATTGAATTCTATAAAGTTTTGATCTTTAATTGTGTACAACGGACTGATTGCGACTAAAACGTAACTACTATACTGATTACGGTGATTATTGAGCAAAATGCGACCGCTTTTTGTAAGAGGTCTATGTCATACACGTACAACGGTATCATTTGATATTTGTGTTTGTTTATGATATGACCCAGTTATTGAATTCTATAAAGTTTTGATCTTTAATTTTTGTACGATGGACTGATTGCGACTAAAACGTGACTATTATAATGATTATATTGACTATTGAGCTAAATGTGACCGGTTTTTAAGTAGTTTAAAAAATTGTTGGCAATCTACTCAATAATGTTCACAATATAAGCGGTTATGTTATCGAGGATATCTTAGTCTTATGGTTAAGATAGAGGTATCGTGGACGTTAGGTCCGAGGTTTGAACTTGAATCCCCCTTCCCTTTTGTTGTACTGGCCCTTGTGCCTCCTCTTACACCGAAAGAAAAAAAAAATAAGCGGTTATGTTTTGGTTACAAACTTACAATCAACCTCTGTCGTACGCGTACAACGTTCCATATGACCCTGTTAATCTGTAAGTTATTTTGTTGGGTGATTTGACAGATGGTAATAGAGTAGAAAGAAGGAAGCTTGAGAAAATAGTGGACTATGATTTGGGTTATATTGCCAAGGAGTTGAGGAGTATCGATAACATTCGTCAGTATGTTGGTAAGTTGATTTGTATTTGTATGATACGGTTTTATAATAAATTGGGACGAAAGTGTTTGGCGATAGAAAAGGTATAAAAATCGTAAAGTGGTCACAAACGATGTAACAATATTTACTCAGTACAGTCAGTAGTAAACTGAGTAAAAAAAAGAGTTGCTGCGAATGATAAATTGGTCACTAAGTTACAAGTACCACAAAAATGGTTAGTTTCTCGAATGGATGATATCGACTTTAAGTTGATCATTCGGTCATTTAAGGTTTAGTAGGCGTAAGATTATTGCCGAGAGATAAATTGCTAATATGTAGCATTTGTTCTGAAATTGGGTTCACTTCATTTTATTGTGAAGTAGCGGTCATGATGCAACTTTTATTTTGGGGTTATCGGAAATAGCCTGTGTGTTTGAACATTAAAGATGCCTATATCCAGCCCCCCTTACCGTGCTATTGGAGCGAGCCTTTGAGGCACTGGGTGATGTACTGATGTAGTCATTTTATATACTTGGAAGTTCGGACAAAGAATAGCATCGGTTTGATCCAAAATGACGTGAGTTGTGACATGCTGGCAGCTGTAGTATTTAACTTGTTATCCTTCTTGCATTCGTTGCCATAACTCCCGGTCCTTTCACTTCACTCCCAAAAAAGTAATATTGGAAACTTGGAAGAGTGTTAGGATGCCCTATTTTAGTCTGTTGTAGGGTTGTTTGATAATTGACGTTTCTAGTTTTGATAGAAATGCTTGTCCTGCGGGCTTTACCACTAGCACCGAGTCTTCTTAGTTGTAGTTTGAAATTTTAAGTTCAATTTGTCAGAGGTTGTGTTAAAGTTGGAAGCTCTGGTTGGAGATCTTGAAGATGCAGCATTATCTGCTCTGAATCGACACACTGGACATATCTTCTCGAGAACCCATTCAAGTCCATCAACCTCAGGAGTAATGATTCACTTCATTTTGTTCTCTTTAATTTTGTGCACTGCATAATGTGAGTTGAAAAAATATTGAAGAAAAGGAGAGAATTGAAATGAAGTGATTTGAAGTTCTGTAATTTTGTGTACCTGTAGGACTTCAACGGAAATCTTGATAATGTTCTCAGGGCTTTGAAAGCAATCAATGATATCGAGGAAGTTTTGCTGGGTGTGATGAGAACCCATCCACAGTGGAATAACCTCTTGAAGACTGTCGATGCCAGAGTTGATAAAGTATTGTCCAGACTAAGGCCTCAAGTCATTGCCAATCATCGAAATCTTCTTGCTTCTCTAGGATGGCCTCCTAAGCTCGTGACTACAAGCACGGAAAACATGGAACCCACATGCATCCCGAATCCCTTGATTCTTATGGAAGGAGGGAAGAAAGAGAGCTACTCTCAAAGTTTTCTTGCTCTTTGCTCGTTGCAACATGTTCAGTTGCGTAGAGAAGAACGACAGCGTCTTGGCTTGGGCCAAAATAAGCAAGCAAATTTTGGCCTTTGGGCCATTGACGAGCTTGTGTCGCCTATTGCATCGAAGATTGAGCATCATCTACTTAAATGGACGGAACAACCTGAGCTCATGTTTGCCCTTGTTTACAAAGTGACACGTGATTTCATTGAAGGAGTGGACAATGTTTTGCAGCCTCTCATCGATAGGGCAAGGCTCGGAAGCTATAGTGCAAAGGAAGCCTGGATATCTGCAATGATGCGAGTGCTCTCGAACTTCTTGGCAAAACACGTGTTCCCAGTTCTTGCTTCTAGGTACAGAGATAAACACACTAAATCAGATGCCATATCTTCCTGGCTTAATCTGATAGACCATATCGTAAAATTCGATAAACAGATGCAATCCTTGCTTGGTTCAGACACATTTCTATTTATGGCAGGGACGTCCACAGAACTAGTTAGAAGTACGTCAGCATTGTCTGTATTTCATGAACGGCCCGACTGGCTCCATATTTGGGCCAAGGTAGAGCTCAAGGATGCATGGCATAAAGTCAAAGCTGTACTGAAGGACGAAAAAGCTTGGTCGTCAACTGGTAGGAAACGCGGACCTAACCAGAATACCGAGAAAGAAAGTGAACAGTATTGTCTTTCTACAGGGGAAGATCATAAAGCTCCATTAGTCGCAGAGTTTGTCCTAAAGTCGACATGGGAATTGATACAACGGTGCCAGACTTTGCCAGGTACCGCACGTCGAATAAAATACCTTAAATCTGCACCGGTCAAGTTTCTCTGGCAGTTCCTTAAAGTTTTACATTCAAGGCATGTGAGCTCGGAATTTCCAATAGATGATCTTAAGGAAACCCTGGTTAGGGTTTGTCAGTTGGTCAATGCTGCAAGGTTTTCTGAGTTCAAATTACGAGAATGGAGCGATGACGTGGATCTTTTGGAGCTGACACTTTCTGAGAACGGTCAGGATGTTAAAAATGGCGGCCTTTTCTCTGAAGAGATTGAGAGCTTAATTGAGATGGAGACGAACTGGCTCATGGACATAATCACACACATTCTCCATCAGTTTGAGGATGCTTCCTCCGGTTACTTCCACGACATGCAGCAGTTTGAGCTAACTCGATCACGTGAGGGCAAATCGGGCGATCTTTTTGTTTCTGGCAATCTAGTTGTCGCTCTGGATAACTTACGGAACCAACTTCTCCTGGTCAAGGAACATTTGAACTCTAACGACTTTTTGGATACCTGGCGAAGTGTCTCAGAAGGGCTAGACCGCTATACATTTCGGAGCATTATGTCAATGAATGTATGCTTTTCCGAGGATGGGGCTAAACAGTTTGTGGTTGACATGCAAGGACTGTTCCTTGTTTTTAAGGCGTTCTGCGCTCGCCCAGAAGCGTTTTTTCCGTGTATTCGGGATTCGCTGAAGCTCCTAAGACTAGGTAAAGAAGACGTAATTCGGTTGAAGTCTAAACTTTCAGACAGTGCTAAGTGCTCTGAATGTTTGTTATCTCTTGGTATTGCAAGCTTATCAGAAGATCAAGCATCGAAAATCTTGTATAATAGAAGTATTTTGTTCTGAATAGTTGTGCCATTTTTGTTTTCCGGCCCTGTTACGCATCCTTGTGAAAATTGTATCTTAGGCGATGTGACACGGCCTTCTTCTTTGAGTCGGAACATGATGCGAGTATATTGCCAAGCTATGCCTACAAATGCAGACTCACAAAAGAGCCTGCTGTGTATGCACAAATGGTGATTACCTAGTATGAGTATCGAGTAGGATAATGATTTGGTTGTACGTGTATGAACGGTTACTTAGCCTATATGACGAGAGGGAAGGGAAAGGCCTTGGTTGCCCTATAACTCTATAAGGCTATAAACAACTGAAAATATTACGTGTTTCGTATCTTTTATTGTACGATTCAACCTTAATTAAGGGTGTCGACTTGAGATTAACTAAAGAGAGAACAATTTGTTTTGAGATTATAATACGGAGTAACAATAGATTGGATACATTTCAGATGATTGAAGAATAAATTTTCCATAAAAATCAACATTAAGAACTTTCTATACATAACTTTCTAACTTTCTATACATAAGAGTAACTCTTATGTGCAACCGTGATACGCGTACGACGACTTTTTCGTGACAAAAGTGATTACTTTAAGGATTAAAGTGAATACTTTAGTGCTTAGGACGATCATTTTAACACCTTTAACGTTGGTCGTCTTACGCATTAAAAAGTTACCTTAAATCTTAAGGTGCTCACTTTTGTCACGAACAAACCGTCGTACGCTGCTATAAGTGATAGTACAAAATAGACAATACGAACAAAAGTTTCCTAATTTCGTCACTTTTTCCTCGTTAAATTAGAACCCCCAAAAAAAAAAAAAAAATCCCCAAATTTGTCTTTTAAAAAAAAACCCTAAAAAAAAAAACCCCAAAATTAAAATCAAATCAATCAAAAATTTCACACTCAATTAGCGGAAACCCTAGCTTTGTGCAATGGCGGTAGCAGCACCAGGGCAGCTAAATCTTCACGAATCACCATCATGGGGTTCTCGTAGCATCGATTGTTTCCAAAAATTGGAACAAATTGGTGAAGGCACTTATGGGTCGGTACTTTACTTATTTCTTTTTCGTGTTTCGGTTTTTCTAACGCGTGCCCATTCCGACAATACACTCTTGATTAGCTGGGACATTTTATTTTGTTCCCCCCAAGATGTATGTTTTTGAATCATTAACGTGTTGCTCGGGTTGTGTACTTATAAGTCGGTACTCTCTTCTTTTTTCGTGTTTCGGTTTTTCTAACGCGTGCCCATTCCTACAATACACTCTTGATTAGTTGGAGATTTTATTTTTGTTGCCCCCCAAGATGTATGTTTTTGAATCATTAACGTGTTGCTCGGTTTGCCTACTTTATAATTAGGGTGCTTCAACGCAAAAGATTGTGGGGTTTTGTAAAATTGATGTTTTTTTTTGTTGGGTTGTAATGTTGGTGATTTATGTGTGATTATTAGGGTATAAAGTTGTGATCTTGGTGTTGTTTTGATTGAATTAGACCTAGGGTTTCGTATATCGAGCTCGAATGAGTTGCTTTAATCTTTGAATTGTGTATGTTTTCGGAAAATTTTGGTTGCTGCGTAGGGTTCGATGGGAGTATGTTTTCAGATAATTTTTGTTGGGTTGTATTGATTGCTTGTTTGTTGAGCTTGTTAAGAGGGCTATTTAGCTTCTTTGGAGTGTTTGACAGCGAGCGTTTTTTGTAAATATCTAATATCGCGAGGAATGTACTTTGTGAAGTGTGAGTTTGCTTGGCATGATATCATATTGATCATGTATATTTATATACTGAACAACTGAAGTGAATCTTGGAAAAAAAATCAACGGGATTGCGGTTTGTTGTGTTGCATATGGATTGCTTGTTTGTTGAGCTTGTTAAGGTCTGTTTAGCTTCTTTGGAGGGTTTTGACAGTGAGCTTTTGTAAATGTCGATAATCGTAAGGAATGTACTTTAAGAAGTGCGAGTTTGCTTGGCATGGGATTGTTGATTGTGTAATGTGTATTATTATACTGAAGTGAATCTTGCAAGTTGAATCAACGGAATATCATTTTGTTGTGTTGAATGATTTTGTCTATATGACATGCCCCCTTCAACAAGGAGGATACATCTCGAGTCCTCTGTCGTTTTTCCTCAACTCTTAGGGCTTCTTCTTCAACATTCTATATCTCATTGGATTAAAAAAACTACTGTCTCTTAATTTTCTCTTAATAGAATGCATGATGGCATATTATTAGCTCATGGTTTTTCTCTCTTGTCTTTCGATGCCTTTAGGCAAGTTTACATGGCTAGAGAAATTGAAACCGGAGAAATCGTTGCGTTGAAGAAAATAAGAATGGACAATGAGAAGGAAGGGGTAAGCAATCATGCAGTTTTCTTTTTCAAAATAAATGAGCTTGTGTATTTTATAATTATTGTTGGGTTTAATGGATGGTTGTAATAAACGCACTGTTTTTGAACTGGTTTGCAGTTTCCTATCACTGCCATACGTGAAATTAAGATTCTGAAGAAGCTCCATCACGAGAATGTAATTAAATTAAAAGAGATTGTGACATCTCCTGGTAAGATATTTAAATTTAAAGATGTTTATTCGAAGTTACTGGTGTAGCTTGCTTATGATTTTACCTCATCCTTCTTTCCAGGTCCCGAAAAAGATGAGCAAGGGAGGCCTGGCAAGTAGTTTATTTGCTGGTCTCTATGATTCTTATATGCTTTATCTATCTTCGATATTGTGTCTGAAAGATGGAATTCCATGTGTTTCCACAGATGGCAATAAATATAAAGGTGGCATCTACATGGTCTTTGATTATATGGACCATGACTTAACTGGTCTTGCTGATCGTCCTGGTATGAGATTCTCTGTTCCGCAGATCAAGGTACAACAGCGACACTTAGTATCGTTGTGAATTTCATCTCAATTAGATAGTAGTTTCTGTATTACCAGTGTGTATAATTTGTTGAACAAGGCTGCTTTTGCGTATTTCAGTGCTATATGAGACAGCTTTTGACAGGACTCCATTATTGTCATGTAAATCACGTTCTTCACCGTGACATCAAAGGTATATTGAATTTAATGATCCTAAGTTTGCTCTTTGATCCTAAATAAATTTGGGATGTCAATGGGTCAGTTCTGAGTCACTGACCTTCACGGTGATGCCTTCTCATAATGGCAGGTTCAAACCTTCTCATAGACAATGAGGGGATGCTAAAGCTTGCAGATTTTGGGCTTGCCCGTTCATTTTCAAATGATCATAATGGGAATCTCACCAACCGTGTCATTACCCTTTGGTATAGGTATGTGTTTGATTCTGATGAATGGACATCAGACAAGTTTCTTAATAAAGCTACTTACTAAACCTTTTTGCCATTTCCAATTGACGATAATAAAAAACAAATTGTAATTCATTGTTACTGAATCAGGCCTCCAGAATTGCTGCTTGGAAGTACGAGGTATGGCCCTGCTGTTGATATGTGGTCAGTTGGATGTATCTTTGCGGAGCTTTTACACGGAAAACCAATTTTTCCTGGTAAAGATGAGGTGAGTAGTAAATGACAAAAGTGAATGCATATAATTTGTGTTTCTTCTTGTGACATAGTTTTTACTTTAGGGCAGTTTCTCTACCTTTATTGGGTGATAGTTGCGGGGGTGGGGGTGCAAGGTACTTGTACGCGGTCGGGAAAAAAGATTTACAACAAAATTAGCACAAAACCTTAAGGACTCCCGCACATGGAAAGTTCAGGGCGCAGATGTAATTAGCTGTAGTGTATTGACAACACAAAGAGGTTGTTTCAGAGTTGCTTCAAACGGACCAAAACGTAAGACTAAGAAGCTCAACTAGTTTGATGTACCATTTTGCTTTATTTCATTGTAAATTCATGATACATAATCAAAGAGTAGTGATTGTTTGGCTTCATTGGAAATTAAAACTGGAGAAAAGGGCGCCTTAACATGTGAAGGCCTTTTGCTTTGTCGGATTGGCGTTCATAGTTCAGGCACAGACTCAAACTTGAGTCTAGTGCATTTTTCTGATACCTGCCATCTGATATCTGGAGATCTCTGCATCTCGATACTTGTAATGTAATATGTGTTGGTGATTCCTGATCAATTTGCGCTTTCCAATTTTGTAGCCAGAGCAAATAAACAAGATCTTTGAATTATGTGGAGCTCCAGATGAGGCTAACTGGCCTGGGGTTACAAAGCTCCCTTGGTACAACAACTTCAAGCCAAACAGACCAATTAAAAAGCGTCTTCGGGAGTACTTCAGACAGTGAGTCTCTGTTGTTACTTGTTCTGGTCATTAATATCCTTTTGTTAAATTAACACCATTCTCTTTTTTGTTAGCTTTGATCGCCATGCTTTAGAGTTGCTGGAGAAGATGCTTACCCTGGATCCAGCACAGGTACGCCGTTTACCTTGGTTAGACATTTATGATCATTAAGCTGGTAATGTTCTCGTTCTGAGTCACTAATATTTCGATGCCTATGCAGAGGATCTCTGCCAAGGATGCCCTTGATGCCGATTACTTTTGGGCTGATCCATTGCCTTGTGATCCTAAGAGGTCTCTTTGTTTCATCTCTTTTTATTTTTTCCTTCCATGTATACACATCTTATGATCGTAATATCTGCAACTAAACATTGGGGCACTGACAATGTTGGATGGTATTGAGTTTCAATGCCATCATATGCGAAATACTCTATGCAATGTTATTGAACTTATTGTTGTTGTGATGGGGTTGGTACTTTTCGCAGTATCACCTAATGGAGCAAATTCATTTTCCGTAATAATAAAAACTATTTTATTTGGTGGAGCAGTTTACCAAAATATGAAGCTTCTCATGAGTTCCAAACAAAGAAGAAACGTCAGCAGCAAAGACAGCATGAAGAGGCAGCAAAACGTCAAAAACTTCAGCACCCACCACAACACACTCGCCTTCCTCCCATTCAACAGTCAGGTCAAATGCGACCCGGGCCTAACCAGCCGATGCACGGGTCCCAACAATCAGGCCCTACCAGTGGTGGACACCACTATGGCAAGTCTCGAGGACCTTCTGGTGGGCCCAACAGATATCAACAGAGCGGAAACCCCAGTGGCGGGGGTTATGGTCACTCTAACCGTCCCAGTCAAGGTGGTGCTGATAGAGGTTATGGTAATCCTCCTTACCAACAGGGACGTGGCCCACCTCCTTATGGTGCAAGCGGGATGGCTGCTGGTCCGCGAGGTGGTGGAACCAGTGGTTATGGCGGTGGACCAAATTATCAACAAGGTGGTCCTTACGGTGGCTCAGGTGCTGGACGGGGTTCAAACATGATGGGCAACAACCGCAATCAACAATACGGGTGGCAGCAGTAGTGTCGGAAAACCCCGATAAGATGCTGAGAACTCTGTGTTTTTCCTCTGATCCTCTTTAGGGTGTTTTAATTATTGGTCATGTTCATAAACCCGAGGTTTTGTCGATTGAGTCAAGAGTCGGGAGAAGTAACCAAACAAATGTTGATTGGCCAATAGTGTCGAGGATGAAACATCATCGCCTGAAGCAAGATGAATTCATGTAGGTGCCTCCACAAATCAGGCATGTTGGTAAGTTGGTTTATACATCGTACACATACTCCGTACTTTGATATGCATGTGTTTTATTACATGGAAATTTTATTATTTCAGACTTATACATCTTGTAATGTACTTGGTGTCTGTAATGGTCTCAGTCGTGAAATAAAGTTCGTTCTTTTTTTCTTGGCAGATTGGTCAAAGTTCTTGATTTTGCTTATTTATGTGTTGTAGCATAGCATCATATATTTTTTAGCTTTGCTTTTGTGTCAGGAAAGTGTGACAAATATGCAATAGTGTCGATATATGGTTTCGGTGTTACATCTGCGCCTATTGGAGTAGTTTATGAGTAGGAGTAACCTAAATTTTGTATGGCAAGCGACATAATGTGAAATAGAGCAGGCGTTTTTGTCACACTTGTTTTTACAGTGTTGATGTGCATGGAGTAATCGGAGACCATATGGGCTACAATTTGAAACTATTGCAAACTAAGCCAGGGTTCTTGATTCCACGAACGATTAAGAATGATGTTTTTACACGAGTTTTATTCGCATCTAACTTTTCTGCTTCCACAGGACTCGGCTTACGCTTTAACAACATTTTAATGAACGTGGTATGAACCATCAAATATAATTGCAACCATGACTAAATTTATTTTCAAATTTATCCTAACAATGAGAAATTTAGAAGCGATGCCGTACCACTTGATATATATTTTACATTTTCGGAGAACAAATTCAAGAAGTTTTACATAATAAATCAAATGCATGACTACTACACTACACTACACTACACTACTGTCTCTTTATTTCTGCTGCTAGCATTCTACCAGCAACCAGCATTTACATCCACTCAGATGCTGCTTCTACCGTCCTCTACCGCGAAACTATGTACGAAAAACTTCTTTATACAGAGCACGACCGATGATATTGAGTTTTAGTATCACCATCACATTGAATTTTTTATATGGATATGATCTGAATATGTGAATACATGGTGATACTAAGTCACTACCATCGGGTGGCGTAAACTCATTTATCGACTTTATTATAAGGTGTAAGGCTTAGGTTTGGGCATGTCCTTGACGATGCCACAGAGTAGAGCATTGGTAGGGAGATCGTACTCATCCCTAATGACACGTTCAGCGCTGGGCACGCTGATGTAGAGCTGCTGTCCTAAGTAGGCTCTCTCGGAGCACTCGTTCCTTAAGCTCCACATACCTACATTGTCGAATGTCAACAAGATTGCTGCCCACGACTTCGGATAGACTTGGATGTTGTTCTTGCTCACTGCGTCCAATAGATTGTAGTCCTTCCTCTTCTCCGGGCTCCATGTTCCTAACTCGATCCTGTTTTTATCATTTAAATCGAGTCCTTCATTATGACTGACAAGTAATTTGACTACGTAATTTTCACAATTTACGAAACTTCTGTCGAAAAATGCAAGAAAAGAAAGAAACTTACCCAACAGGGAAGAAAGAGTAACCAGCCAAATGCCAAGACTGAACACTTTTCTCATGATTCTCTAACACGATTTCAATAAAATCGCGGTGTGTGAAGTTAAGAACAATAGGCTGAATGCTGATTTTATCGAGTTGATCGATATTTGGTGGCGGGTCGTCAGCAATAACATCGTACTTGAACACTTTTTCCGGTGTTTGATAGTACTCAGCAAGTTTGAAAGGTGTTTCTGTGTCACTGTGTGACACACCATTGATTGCATACCTTAGTTTGCCGTCGACTGTACCTGCTGTGTTAGCCAATTTAACGGTCCGGGTTATGTTGATTTGGCCGTAATGGTATGACCCTTGTGGGTTTGGTCGAGCTGCGTTCGAGGTTAGGTTCCACCTGAAGGACCGGAATTGGTTTAGTGACCATGCCCACCCGGTTGGTGCCTCGGGTAGGGCGTTGGATGCCGGTCCCTTCCCGTTTTCATACCGGATTTTGCCTGTGGCTTGGAGGTGGTACTTGGTGAACCTGGTGGGCATAAATTGTATGTGTCCAATGTTAGTCCTTGTAATCCATTTAATTCTGTATGTCTATCCTTCGACTATTTTTATGATGGAGATTTTGAACAAACGTAAAGAAATGAACAAATCTGATGAATGAAATAGTAAAATGGTGTGACATATGATAAAAGGCGTGTATGAGACGGCTGTATGCATCATACTATCAAACTATTAAGCATCACACTTCTCATTTAATGATATGGTCGATGTCTTAACTGCATACATACAACCGTTTCATATGAGATTAACTCGTAACCACTGGTGCCGAAAATAGAGTGTTCACCTGACGGATGCAACCATGTAGTAGTCCTTAGGATCTTGGTCAGCAGTAACAAGTACACCAAAACATTGACCAAGGTGCACATCAAGTGAGTCATACACATTTTGGACGGTATGTGACCCTTCCAATTCAACAAGCTTCATTTTGTGCCCTTGAATCCTAAAGTTTAGGGTGTTTTTAAGGCCCACATTGCATATTCTATACTTGTATGTTTTACCTTGCTTCATTGTGAAAAGGGGCGCCTCATTTTCGTCACCAACTTTGCCTTGTTTTCCATTTATTATGACACCGTCTGGCCTTCCTAAGGACCTTCCCTCATCCAAGGTCTTTCTTAGCGCGGCATGGCCTTGTTTGTACCAATCCCCTATCAGGACCGTGTAGTCGTCCTCTGGGTCAGGGTAGGGGACTGGAATGAGGAGCCGGCTGTTGATACGTAGGCCACCGTACCCTCCAGCTGCCCTTTGGAAGCCGGTGGTCGGGTAGTAGAAGTAGCTACCTATTTGATCTTTCACTTGGAAATGGTATGTGTAGTTTGTGTTTGGGGGTATTGGGCACATTGTCCCTAGTGTACCGTCTTGCCATGAGTTCTTTCTTTGTTGGATTCCATTCCTATAAATTTTTTCGAAAGGACAAAAGTCAAACTATGGACAGTTAAAATTTAAGATCCAAAAAGCGAGACGAGTATGGAACAAAGGTTACCTACCATGTAAAGAGCAATGGCTCGTCGAGCTTGTTGAACACATTGAGGACAATGTTGTTGTTTGTCGTAGTATTCAAATTAGGTCCCGGAAATTGGTTATTAATTAAAATAACTTGTTGAGGAACACCTAAGGGAGACATTGTACCATATGTGACTTGCCATTCAAAGAATAAGTATGGATCTTCACAATGAACAACCATTATAATTGTACATAATAATAGAAATGTTAATAAGTAAGGTGATTGTTTAATCATTTTTCCCATTTTTCTATACAAAAAGCACTAAAATTACTCAATTAATTACAAATAATAATTATTATGAGATGTATTATTTCTATGTGTATATTTAATTGTTATTTCCCATTTTTTAAGGTCAAATTATGAAAATTATTGATAATTTATGTGTGCCTACAAATTTATTTGATATGTAATTAGCTTAAAATTGAGGATTAAATTTCTAGCAAATTGTGAAAAATCAGCCGTATTAATCTCCATGCATATGCATTACCAATGTTCCTAATATTAAGTAGGACCTTCCATTGAATTTCTATTTTTGAGTCTCATAAATTCTAATCCTTGTCAAAACAAAATAGTAATCTAATCGGCTTAATTATTATTAAATTCTATGTTTTTTTGAGGGTTCTACTAGTCTGTTATTGTTTAAACTCGTTGAGTTAAGAAAAGTATTCATCGTCAGTTTTAATAGTATAAATTCTACTCCATCTGTTCTTTTAAAGAGTATGAAGAAAATAATTAAATAGAACAAGTACTATAAAAATGGTCGATCCCATAGTGATAATTGCTTATTTTTCCATTAACTGGCAACAATTTGGAAAGTATTTTGCGAAACGAAGTAATCTTTTTGCTTCACTTAAAACGTTGAATTTTTAATGAAGTTTTGTTTTTGAAATAGATAGATTTAGATGTTAAATTGTCTTATTGATACTTTACTCTCATTCGTACTGCCTTGCAAACTTAAAATTAACTAATACGAAATATTAATCAATTTTCTAATGAGTCGTTTCTTTTACGGAGACCGGAGTAATATTAGTCAAAAGAGAGGAAGTAAATGACGTATAAATTGATGATTAATGACCCTTTAGATTGATCCTACAATTTTTTAGTTCTACTATCTCAAACTGCCTATTATGATGAGACAATTTCATATAAGGCTTATTCAACTCGATTAGTATTCAAAAGTTGTATGAGTAATAGATAAAGTGAGCTATTTAATTAGGCCCGACGAAGGTAGGCCTTGAAGCTTTGTGAGTATAGACAATAGTACTCATTTATTTTCAATAGAAGTACGTTAGAGCAA
>JAUEKU010000003.1:1532912-1563079 GCA_032274805.1 Gypsophila paniculata
GATTTATAAAGAGATTCGATTATTTTTAAAATTGACTAAGAAATGAAGACACTCTAGATGAGATGGGAAATAAAAAAATAAAAGTACTACTCCATTTTACAAATAAAAGTTATTTTTTTAAAAAAATAAAAAAAAATTAAAGATATATTAGTTTTATGATTTGAACCTAAAACATTGTAAGATAGAAATTTCTACTTAGATATATATAATTCATATATTTATAAAAGTTATATCCATGAGAACTAGTTTGAAATTAAACACACATTAAATCAGCGTCGTACGAAAGAAATTTTCATGTAACCGAGTCAGTGGATTGGCTTCGATTAAAAACAAAGAGGCAGCGGATATGACGCAAGAGGGTAGACAAGTGGTGCGGTGTCGCAAGCTGGTGTTTCACACGTCCCGCGAGGTGCCACACAGCTGAAGGAAGGAAGGGCAGAATGTACAGAGATGCTGATCTTCTCTCCATTTTCATAACCAACGCAACGCAACGCAACAGATCTCGTCTTCTTAGTTGAAAGATAAAGATTAAGATTAGAGACTCTTCAAAATCAAAATCAAAATTCAAACTCAAATGACATGGCACTTCTTCGCAAATTGTTCTATCGCAAGCCTCCAGATGGACTTCTCGAAATATCTGACAGAGTCTACGGTATCTTCTCAAATTGTTCTATCGCAAGCCTCCATAATTTTTGTCATATACGACACGACTACTTATGTGCGTCATTGGTGGATATTCATTACTCGCTATGTTAATTCTTGTGGTGAACCTCGAACTTCTTGTCTTGTCAGGGGTAATTCCAACTTAGAAAGAGTTAAATAAATAGATTATTCGTCGTGTCCCTGACAAATTCGATTCACAGTTTAATCTTAGATCATCCCTGTCCCAACAATTACTCGTTCTATTGTCTCTACAACTATATTCGTTGCTTTCCTTCTTGAAGTAGTTTGTTGAGTAGGTTGCTTTACTGATGTTCTTTCATGATTTCAAGCTTCACACGCATAACAAAAACCGAATTGCGAAACACTGAAACTTACTATGTCTGTTGACACTTGACAGTTGCATGTGGTGAATTCAGCTTAGTTATAATTCTCAATGAGTAAACTATTTACGCTTTGTCAAATGTTGTTAGTACATGGGGTGCGCATCTTGTGATTGTGATCAAGGCAAGGAGGCTATCCTCTTTTTATGATCCCATAACGTGACAGGAGCTCATGTAACGCACATAGGTCTAGGCCACGTCATTTTGGGACTTGCTTTAAGTATTAAGTGATACCTTGTTCCTTTGATGAGTAATTCCGTCCATCGCCTAAAATAGAGGTTGGCTTGATGCCGATATTTTTGGCATATCCTGACATCTAAGAAGCTTTTGAAACCTGGTTGGTGTGCAGAAGTCATTTACCTACGTGGATATGCTTTGACTTGAAATTTTGAGACAATAAGAAGATGGCATATCACCTTAAAAGCCGGGAACAGTTGTCAATTCCAGCGTGTCTATGTTTACATGAAAGGCTCGGGTGCAAACTTATCGTTGTTTTGTTACTTGAATGTGATCCCACTTTAGCGCACTTTTACTTTTTCAGTGCTTGTTGCCTTGTTTGCACATTTTTTTTTTCTAAACTTCATTGCGTAGTTATTGACATTGTGGATGGTGATTTATCATCTAATCTTTTGTTATGTGGTGATGAGGATTTGACTCTGTGTGTGCATCTGGGTGCCTCATATTTAGCCTTATGATGCGGGACTATCAAGATGGATAAATTTGTAATACAGGTCCTTTTGATGCAGAGACAGGCACTCTGTCAGTAACTTGTACTACCTAGTACCCACTACCCACTTGTTTTCTGTGCGAATAATAAGTCTCATGCTCTAACCTGGATCTAGTAGCCCTATTACTTGATTATTCTTCTAACAAATCGATTCCCGTGCTTTGTAGTTTTTGATAGCTGTTTTGGGGCGGATTGCTTAGAAGAGAAGAACTATAAAGCTTACATAGAAGGCGTAGCAAATCAGCTACGGGAGCAATATCCTGACGCTTCTTTGTTGGTTTTCAATTTCCGTGAGTCAGACACGGAGACCCAAATGACAAAGATAATGTATGAGAACAATATGACCATTATGGATTATCCTAGACACTACGAGGGTTGCCCTATACTTTCGATGGAATTAATTTATCACTTCCTGCGTTCCACTGAAAGTTGGCTTGCACTGGGGCCACACAATATTTTGTTAATGCATTGTGAACAGGGTGGCTGGCCTGTCCTGGCTTTTATGCTTGCTGCACTTTTGATCTATAGTAAACAATATACTGGGGAGTTGAGGACCTTGGATATGGTTCATAAGCAAGCTCCGCGCGAGCTTTTGCCTATGTTGTCTCAGTTAAATCCTATTCCATCTCAACTTCGGTACCTTCAATATGTATCGCGGAGAAATGTTGCTTCACACTGGCCTCCGTTGGATAGGGCACTGACATTAGACTGCATGATAATACGATTGATTCCAGTTTTCACTGGAGAGGGGGGCTGTCGTCCTTTATTTCGGGTTTTTGCACAGGATCCACTTAGTGATGGCCGAGTTCCAAAATTATTGTTCTCAACTCAGACAAAGACCAAAGCCATCCGTTTGTATAAGCAGGTGACCTTCTAATATCAGCAATACGCATGTAACCATGGGCTTGACTAGTCATGAAAAAAGAATTTCTTGCACTGATTTTTGTTGTTGCTGTGGCTTCGATATTTTAATGTGTATAATTTGGGAAAAGCACAAGTGGAGGGCTGATTACATGTGACTCTCTTACCTAGTTACACGCGGGAGCTGTTGAGGCATTAGGGTAGTGTTGTATGATTGTTTGCATCATTTTCTATGACTTTTTTTTTTTTGCATCTTGTGAATTTTTTTTGTTTGTCATTGCTTTTGGAATATCGAGTTATTCGTAAAGCAAAAGTTTATTATAGTTTTTCCCTGTACCCTGTAATCTATTGCCTAGAGTATGGAATCATCCGCTTGCAAAGCTAAAGAAAGGGATGCAGTAAGGAGACCGTGTTGCTACAGCAAACAAAGGCTAAATCAGCTACAACAAAAGAACGTGAACATAGGCAATGGAAAACACTATCAGAACTGCATGATTGTTTGGTTTACAAACGTGTAGAAGTTACTTCTCCAACAAAATGAGTGAGTGGCTTGTGGGAGATTGTGAGTGAACTCTTCACTGAAGTTTGCCTTCCCCCATTAGATCAAAAAAATGTTTATATTCCTGTTTACGAGTCTTGTAGAAAGTTCTACCGGCCAAAACCAAACAGCCATATAAGTTGCTCAGTATCTTTCATTTATGTTTGTTTTGGTTGCCATAAAAATGACGTGAAAATGTTGGCGCCTCTTTGAATTGCTAACTTCCGTGCAGGCTGAATCTGAGCTTGTAAAAGTTGATATTAACTGCAATGTCCAAGGTGATGTGGTGCTTGAGTGTACAAGCCTCCACAGTGAAAAGGACCATGAAGACATTGTGTTCCGTATCATGTTTAACACGGCTTTCATAAGATCCAATATATTAATCCTAAATCGTGATGAGATTGATACACCATGGAATTCTAAATATCACTTTTCAAAGGACTTCAGAGCAGAGGTTCATTTTTGACACTGTTTTCCATATCTGTTTTCTGCTTTTTCTACTTTGGCAAAATGAGAACATTTGTCTTGTGCTATTATTCAGATTCTGTTTTCACACATGGACGCTAGTGCTTCTGTTATTGCAGCAAATTTATCATGTTTTGAAGAAACACAGGGTCTTCCAATGGAAGCATTTGCTAAAGTCCAGGAGTTCTTTAGTCATGTGGATTGGCTAGACTCTAGGGCAGATGCTGCCCTTGGTGTGATCCAGAAAATAACGGCTTCAAGCAGCTTACGTGGAAGCTTAGACTGTGCAGCTCTTACTGAGGTGCTGCATAGATCAAGTCCTCAAAAGGTCAAAGAAATGCTGAATTCTAACTTAAGTGGTGATTCTAAGGCCCTACATAAGAGTGACATGCTTTCATCAAAGTTGTTGAAGAACTTAAATCTGGAAGTAAAGGAGGAACAGAACAAATTTCGGGACAAATATCAACCAGAATTTATGAGTCAACAGCCTGCTGAACCTTCTCGAATTGGCATCCTTTCAGCTTCTTCAAGTGTTCCTAGACCTCATGGAGGGAAGGAATATGATATGATGGCATCACAAGTGATGGCTTCAGCTTCTCTGTCTGATTCACCAGAAAAAATTTCGATGCCAGATTTCGCTTCGAAGTTTCTTGATACTCATCCTCATGCCGTCTCAGATGATGCATTCAAATTTTCAGCCTGTGAAGATCCGCTTGTTCCGTCATCTGTTAAAGGGCAATCTAGCTCTTCTGCACTTGAGGATTCAAGGATCAGAGCAGGACCTCATCCAGCATTAGCTTCTCCTTCTTCAACTGCAGTTCTAAATCAGGGTACATCCCCAAGAACATTAACCGCATCGCTGTCCTCACATGCCAAACTTCCTTCTGCTCTTTCAAGTGTAGAATCAAATCCTGATAATACTCCTCTCTCTAGCCTACCACTAGTTTCTTCGTCTCCAGCTGCAGCTGCTGCACCGTTACTGCCACCAAGTAAACCGAGTATAAGTGAGAATTTGGTTCTTGGGTCCGCACAGCTTCAATCTCCTTCACCTATTATGGCTAAGGCGTCCACGCCAATTTCAAACGCAAACAGTAACTTGGCTACAGTTAGACTTCCACCATCAATACCTTCTCTATTGCATCCTCACGCGGATAAAATAGGAAAGTTTGAACCGCAATCCCCACCTACGCCTCCTCCAGCTCCTCTATCTTCAATGAAAGTGAGCAATGACAATGGTGGATCTCGCCCACCGCTGCTCCCTCCGCCCTCTCCAAAGCAGTCGGGGTCTTTAAGGTCTACCCCACCACCACCTCCACCTCCACCTCCTGGTTCTGCATCCAAACAGCAAACTTCATCACCTATACCCTCTGCACCCCCACCTCCTGTTGGTTCTGGTAATGGAGCTCCAAAGGCTGGCACTGCTGCTCCCAGAATAGGACCACCTTCAAGCTCACTCAATGTGAGAGGGTGTAACCTTTCACGTGGTCTAGGACCCAGAGATTCTCAAAACAAAAAACTTAAGCCATTACACTGGTTGAAGTTGACCAGAGCTGTGCAAGGGAGTCTTTGGGCTGAGAACCAAAAGTCTGGAGCTAAGTATGTGTTGGATGTTGAGTTGAAGTTTTTCATTATGACTGATGTTGGATGCTTTATTTATGAGTTGAGACTTAATAGCTTCTTGTTTTGCTAGTGCTCCTGAGATTGACATGTCAGAACTAGAGAATTTGTTTTCTGCTTCAGTTCCAAATTCGGATCGAGGAGCTTCTAGTGGAAAGCTCAGCCTTCGTGTTGCAGGGTCCAAGTCTGATAAAGTGCAATTGGTAAGTAAGTTGCTGGATAATTTGTTGGGTTACTATATCTCAATTCTCAATACTTAGTTAGGAGGTTATCAGCAAGATGAATGTTTAGCTAGTTGAGTGTGTCAGTAGTGACTCAGTACTGTCCATGCCAAGCGAATGCCTTGTTGCTCTTCAAACTTCTACGTAAAATGAGCTGCTTGTGTCAATTTTCCGTGGAGTGAGCATTAAAATTTGACTATACTTCTTACTTTTTGATTGACGTTTCCACTTTGCGAGGTGTGACATTGACTCTGATTTTTATAGAAAACTAGCTTCCATGAACTTTACAACTTTTTGGAAATAATACGAAAAAGTTTCTCTGATAAATCAAACATGACATTTCAACATTTTATCCTACATACTTTTACAAAAATTAGAATAATTCCTTATGACCCCCCAATACAATTGGCCGCCAATTAACTGGGACAAAGGCTTCTGCTACTTTGTTCCTGAATCCAACTCTTTTTTTTTTTTTTTTTTGTGAAGATCATACGTTGCTCAGAATTCACGTTTTCGTTTCCATTTCTTGTTAAGGTGCTCCTTTCAAGGGCTAGGCGGTATCTGATCCTGTCATTTATCTTGTCGCTCTCTACAGCTTGGCATACTTTAGGAGCTACCTCTGAGAAAAGTATCTTTGCTGCATTAATCTTGTTATTTCTATCAGAATCATTGATTCTGAAAGGCAGTGAGTATCGAAAGTAATATATTGATCTTCTCTTTCATAGTTTGTTGATCATAATGAGCTGATATGCTGTAGATCCTAGAAGGGCTGTGATCGCCGTTGATTAGGCACAGTTATGGAATTAGTTGTGGTTATGATAGCAGTTGTGATCAGTAGTAGCACAACCATTACTGTTTTCAATCTTAGTGTGTGAAATAATTTCTGGAGATGTACATGTTTGAAAGATATAACCTACGGCAATTATGTCTCATAATTATGTCTTGTCACCTGCTGCCACGCCATGTACTTATCATGATTGTTTGATGCAGGTTGATCATAGAAGAGCGTGTAATTGTGAGATCATGCTTTCAAAGGTCAAAGTTCCATTGCAAGATTTAATGGTATGCCAAGTTAAATCTCAATTTTTGTGTGCTAATCAGTTTATTGTACTTATGGTGTGTTTGATTCAACCTTGCTAGTGCACGGGTTATTGTTGCATCACTTAGGCCGAGCCAAAATGACTGTGGGATAGAATATCAAAATTTATTCTAATTTGTGCAATCATTCTTGTTGGTTTAGAGCATAATAATCTAATTGAAAAAAATAACAGCTGGATGATATAAAAATTAATAAAAGCAATTAGGAAATGACATGCAAGCTGGCTAGTGACTAGTCATATAACTGCTAAAGAGAAGAGGGACGCTTGATACATGCGCACACATTTTGTTCTCCAAAGTAAATGAAATCTACTGTTTGATACGTTTTCTAACCTTTTGAAGTCTACTCTTCTGCACTAGATTTATCTACAGTATCATTCTAGTGGTGTCTTTACCCTCCAATGTCTTTCTTCTTTATTCTCAGCCCTCTTTGTTCCTATCAGATATCTTTTCTCTACATTAATTCTTTTGGTCTCTTCTTGCATTTTTAACGAAAACGTGAAACACTAATAAACAGTATTGAATTTCCGAAATAATGTCATGAAATAACACTAGGCACAGGATTGTGATATACTTGCATTAATGGATGAAGTGAATGATTAAGGGTCATTCGGATTATAAATTAGACTAATTAGGATTACGAGGATGGAAAGTTATGGACAGAATAGCTATTGCTACTTTGCAGTTAAGTGTGCATGATTGATGAAAGTGTGGACAACTTGACTAGACATTCGTTTTATCCTATTTTTTTTCAACACATACTAATTCTTCTCACTCAATCAGAAATAGAAATTGAAGGATAAGTACTGATAGCATTCAAAAATGTGGAGTACTTACCAATCAGAATACGATTGAGTGCAGTCTTATGTGAATAAATCAAGCATTGCGACTTTCATTTAAAGCTACTTGCTATATGACTTATCCAACCTATGATGACTCAATGTCTCAGTCTATTCTGATGGTTTCTTGATTTGCATGTTTGAATCTTATGTTTGCCTTGTGATTTCATCTGATGCATAAATGCATCAACCTTTGAAGGTGATATTTGTGACCTTGCAGCATGGTGCAAAGATGGCTAGAAAATAGTGCACCTATTTGCCCTGATAAATGTGCTTCCCTTTTATATATTATTTTTTTTATTGCATTGTCACAGGCTTCAGTGCTTTCTTTGAAAGATTCCGCGTTGGACGCAGATCAGGTTGATAATCTCATAAAGTTTTGTCCGACCAAGGAGGAGATGGAATTACTTAAGGTTAATATGATGCTCATCTTAATTTGAGCATATATGAACCACAATTTTACTCTGTAATAGATAGATCGTTACTATGATTTTTGGGAAAGAAGGTAATTTTTATGTAGTGTTTTTCCCATTCTCAGGGTTATAAAGGAGAGCTTGATAAGCTAGGGAAGTGTGAACAGGTATCCCCCTGAGGATGAGTTATTTTTACAGTGAGATCCTGTGCTGTCCATCATTCACTATTTGCGATTTAATTTTACCTTAATTTTTTGAGCTTAATTTTACCTGAAAAGATTCAACCTGGTTGCTGATGTCTTTTATACAATTTAAAAGGGTCATCAGAGGAAAAACCCTACGGGGCTTCAGTTGCATCTTGTGTAGTAGTCAGCCATCTTTTTATTTTGGAATATACCACAACAACTGCTAGCTCTTGCCTGAAGTAATGTGGCGTTAGCTTGAATGAACCAGAATAAGGAAAAAGTTACTAGATGAGGCACTAACAGTTTAAAAACTAAGAGAGACTCTACCAACCAGTGATCCCACAGGGAATGTTGGAGAGGGAAAAAGGAATAATGACAGGTCTGTACAATGTTATTGGCTCTGAATGCTAATATTTGTAATGAAACAAAAACATATGGTTAGATTCATCGATGAGCTAAGATTTATTAGTAAAAATAGGTAGCCTACTTGCGGTTCCGGCCAACCCAACTAGTTCTATCATACTGCAAAGGCGAAGGGCACTAGAAAAATAATGGAGCCCACACTGCTTTAACTAAGGTTCCGCTGGAGATGTAAGGGAATGGTATGCTGCTTATTAGATGAAGGAGATTGTTAGCTTCCAACTTTCCAAGAGAGTAATATCTGATCGTAAGCTTTTCATTTTCATGACAGTTCTTCTTAGAATTGATGGGCGTGCCAAGAGTTGAGGCTAAACTGAGAGTTTTTTCATTCAAGATGCAGTTTGAAACTCAGGTCAGCGAACTTGCTTAATTAAATGATTGTCAATCTTCTCTGCAAATATTGATGTGTGCTTGTGGTTTAGGTATCTGATCTCAGAAAGAGCCTCAGCACCGTAAGTTCTGCTTCTGATCAGGTAAGCAATCTGAGTGTGCTGGCTCTTCTTTAAATTTGAGGTTTTTGTGGGGTAGTACTTTGTAGTATGCTGCCTTTTGATTTTTGGTCCATGAATCTCCAGCTATAACTGTCCTTTTATAGTTTTGACACAGTAGCTTATTTTCTGCAGATCCGAAATTCGATAAAACTTAAACGGGTAATGCAGACGATTCTTTCATTGGGTAATGCTTTGAATCAGGGCACAGCTAGAGGTAAGTTAATTGATATCTATGATTCAGTCTACGTTACACAGCAGTCTAAAGCTAAGTGTAGTCCCCTAGCTGTGTCGTTTGCAGTTGCTTTTAAACACACGAGTTGATATTGAATTTATCTGTATTGATCTATGGAAGTTTACCAGTCCTAATTACTACTCCCTTTGTTATGAATAAAAATCCATAGTTTCCTTTGCACAAGAATTAAAGAGCACACTAGAACGTGGATGAAAATCAAAGTTGAGTGAAGGTAGGGTCACGGACCATTATAACCACGAATTACACACACAAAAAATAATCCGCGTAGGACTTGATTCGTGCACACCAAAAAAAAAGGCAAGAATTCCTTGGAGCTTACAGATTTGTCTCTGGTCTATTTTAAGAAATAATAATGGGCTACAAAGGTGTAAAATATTATATATGTATAATACTCTGTATATGACAAGGACATGCTCTGAAGAAGGGAAGTCTAAATCAGTTTGGCACATTGGCGTTTCCGTTTTTCTTGAGCTTCTTCATGCGTATATTTACCCTTTGGCTGTATCTTATGACCTTTTTCTTAATATTTTTTATTTATTTTTTTTATCGTACACAAAAATATTTCCCTATTCTAATCACTTGTAAGATGCTTTTATTTGTTTCTACGTTTGCCATCACCTCCATGGATTTTCACAATAAAAAGGCTTTAGAAGAGTCGTCCACATCACATAGTATACTTATACTCCAAACATAACCTAAAATGTTAAAGGGAAACCCGAAAAATGTCTTCAACATTCTCATCTTGGTAGCTTAGGATGCCCTTGCTAACCAAGAGGGCATGATTGTTTTGCTCCTTCGCTTCTTCTCATCTCAACTTCAAGGGATGATCTCCTATGCTCATCAAATCCCAATCAAATTTTGTCATTATGGTAACAAATTGAACAAAAATGGTACATAAGTTTGTCAACACATTTTCAATATTACAGAAATAAAAAATTAACTACTAGATTTGTGTGATATGTTACATTCTAATATACAATGTTACCACTTATTATTGAATTATTGTTAGATTTTGTGAAGATGAAAATGCAAAAAACATTATGTTTATGTTCCAGTAGTCAGTTTTTGCATTCTATGTTTGAGAATATGTTGACAAGCATTGAGAATATGTTATCATTTTTGTTCATTTTGTTACCGGGTTGAAATTTTATTTTTATTTATTTTATTTATCTATTCTTGTCTCAATTTTCCACGAGACAAGAAAATAATGTAATGCATAGGAACATGGAGTTTGTGCAAAACATAGTTGCGTGTGTCAGTGTGTGTGCGCGCGCGCTAGTTTTGGAATTTTCAGTACTCGAAAGCTTGAAAAACTAGCAAAGATATCTCAGATTCTATTAATTTCTATTTTAGCTGCATGATATTTTTTTTTAAAAAAAAATCGGAAGTACGCCAAAAAAAGCCCTATGTTATTTAGTTCTTTCCATCGAGAACAAGAAAATAAAAGAACGCCAAAAGCACTAGAGATTTTTTAGAAGGGGCGGTGACATAGGCGTTGTGTATTTGTGTTGGTATTGACACCAAATCGAGCTACCTTCTTGGACCTAGATTTCCCTTAGATTCCTGTTCAGTGTTTAAATTGTAGTACTCTCCATCTTTCTGATCATGTTTTGGTATCTCTGCTATTAGGCTCGGCAGTTGGTTTTCGACTTGATAGCCTATTTAAGCTTACTGAAACTCGTGCTCGGAATAACAAGATGACTTTGATGCATTATCTTTGCAAGGTACGTATCTCCACTTTTATTTTTATTATTTTTATTTTTCTTCCTTCTTCTCTATAGTCTAGTGATTTGCGGGAGATTGTGGAGGCAAGCTTATTCTTGAGAGAGAACAAACTAAATATTTTGCTAACAGCTACAAGAGCTAAAACCATGTGTATGGACTCTTATGTTAAAATTAGGATGAAAATATCAAGAAATGAGTACTTGGAGCTTGTACGAAAGATGTTGATATGTGGAGAAATTATTCTTGATGAAGCGATTACTAATGGTAACGTCCAAATGAAATTATCACTTATTGCTTCCACTCCCACCATTAATAAGAATTAATCAACTTCTTATTGTCCTCTTACTAAATTTTAGTAAGGAAAAACAGTTAGCTTTCAATATTGCCTCTAAATAATTCCTATAGAGGTAGGGTTGATATTTTATCACTTATATTCAACAAATTCCGAGAGGTGTCTATCAATGAAGGCATGACATCTTTATTGTTTAAGTGGAGGCGAAAATGCATATTTTCTCCGTTCCAATCAATTCTATACATTTACTTTGCACATCATTTTAGGGGAAGTAAAAGTAGTGCACCATTTCTCAAATGAGACCGTTGCACACGTACGAGGGGTTGATTTTGACGAAAATGTGAGAATTTCTTATTTTGACTATTATTGAGTGAATTTTGACCATTTTTACACCTCTAAAAGTAGTTACATTTTACTTGAAAATGGTGTGAATAATCATTATAGTGATCAGATTTTAGTCACAAACAACCCGTCGTCTCATACAATGGTCTTCTAGGAGAATTACTAAAAAGAAGTGGGGTAAGAGTATTTAAGTCAATGAAGTTATCAATATATCCTTCACCTTTTGAGTTCAAATCTAAAAAGCTGAGAGTATATTATATGATTAGGTAAAATTTTAGACCCAATATACAAACTAAAATTCAAAACCGTATCAAATTCCAAACCCATTATCTCAGCTAACAACATGAAAAGAAAAATATAGTGGAATGGATGAAGTATATTGTAAGAGAGATTTCAAATCCTTGATGTCTAAATAGTAGAGTGTATAGATTTATTAAATTTATTGTAAATGTACCTCAAAGGCTCAAACGATGCTCAATGACCACAACATAACTTCATTGCCTCAGAGACTCCCGCCTTAGTGAGGTAAAGTGGGTTGCATCATTTCACAGGGCTGCTACTACGCTGGTTGCTACCATGTTGGCTGAGTTAGTGATTGCTCGTTCGTCAATTGGGAAGCTTTTATGATGTCTGTCGCTAGACTGTTTTCATGCACTTTAAGCTTGGTAGTGAGAGGCATTTGAAAATCTGAAATTCCATCGGAAGTAATGGTTTTTCTGCTGAACTATGGTACTAGGTTGAGTAACACCTCTCTTAATCCTTAGTCCTGCTTTATGTCTCATGTTTTGGAATAGTAGTGAGACACAGAAACAGCTTGTATTTGGTGAAAAGTTGCTTTTCTTGCTTCTTTGTAAGCAATGCGCGATCGACATGGTAGCTTGCACAAGTAAACTCCATACAGTGATAAGTATAATTACTCCTGCTATGCTCAGAGTCTAAAATCAAGGGTACTTAACCAGCTAAGCTAACCCTTGTGGACAGCTGCAGCTTTTTATATTGCCTGATTGCCTCGTAGTGTAAAGTGCCTATTCAGTGATGCTGACAGCAATTTCGTCGTGCTGTTGACACTTTGCAGGTAATTGATGAAAAATTGCCAGAGGTTTTAGATTTCTCAGAGGATCTTGCCAGCTTGGAGCCTGCTTCAAAGGTGTAAGTCATTACTTTATTAAGAGACACTGCTTAATTTGTGACGTTGCTCACTGACCCTTTAATTTTCAGATCCAACTAAAATATTTGGCAGAAGAAATGCAATCAATTAACAAAGGTCTGGAAAAGGTTGTGCAAGAATTATCCATGTCAGAGGATGATGGCCCTATCTCCGAAGAATTTCACAAGGTACCAAGCCACTATAAATTTTCTCTAATGTTCCTTGTGTGCGATGTATTAAGAGCATGTATCGTAGTTGAACTATTCTTGAGCCAAAATTATTGACTGTGTATTAATGAATCTTCGGTTACGTAAGTGTTGTCGGGCTCCAAGCTATGGTAAACTCGAGTTGCTATAATATACGTTCCAGTGTGTAGTACACACTAACTGTAAACATGTTAGGAGGTTTATGGGGCTTGAGGATAAGAAAATTTATCGAAAATTGACCAGGTGTCGGAAAAACTAAGTAAAACCCATTGTTGCTCTATGTCTTCGACATGGTGTCGTGTCGGACACATGTCAGAGTGTCGAAAATATTGGTGATTCTCTTGCCCTTAAAGTAGTTAATAAGTATGGAGTATCATTCTAACCATGAGATATTTTTTATTCTCACGCTTGGTTTTTTGTTAATAAACGTCATTCTTACTAAAAAGTTCAACTTTAGTCGTGTTTAAACATGGTTTTGGAGAAGTATATAAATATAAGGATGTTTGACAATCAAATCATAACTTTGAACAACTTTTACTTCGGTAAAACATTATCTTACTCTGGAAGAGATTTTGTGTAACTAAGACACTCTGAAATACTCTTGTAGGAGAGTGTATTAGGCGCGATTTAATTTTTTTATCCAAAAATTATCACTAGCATCACATTCCCCAAATCTTCCAGCAACCCTGCTGGTGAAAGCAATTGGTGCTTCCAAGGAATTTTACTATTAGAAGCGGCAATTGCAGTTTTTGTAGCCAGGACTCTTTGTCCGGATAAGAAATAACACGGATAAAAGTACTTAATGAGTTAATGTCACTAAACTAATACGGAGAATTTAATTTGGAAATTAAAGGAACCGGCAACGAGCTTGTTTCACCCAGTGGAGTAACTCAGAACAGAGATTTATCTTTGTCATGTACAATCTCTTCGCTTCAAGTTATTCTTGGTTACTTGTCATCATTTGTTTTAGATTCTGAAGGAGTTCCTGTGTTTCGCGGAGGCAGAAGTGCGCTCATTGGCATTGCTTTACTCCAGCGTTGTACGTTTAATCCTCTTTTTTCACGAGTTGGTTATTTCTTACGGAGTATTTTTTTTCTTTATTGCATTCTGGTTTTTTCTGTTCAACCATTTAGCTCATCTTTGAGCACAATCTCACATCAACGTTTACAGGGAAGAAATGTTGACGCTCTAATCATCTATTTTGGAGAAGATCCATCTCGTTGCCCATTTGAGCAAGGTATTTATTACTTCTGTCTGTTATCAAAATAATACTATATGTTAAGCCTGGGAACATCACCCTTAATCTCAGATTCTCTGTAAATTGACAGTAACTGTAGTTTTATCGTAATACTGGTTCCATGCTAGACATATATGGCTTTCTGGAGAATTTTCCAACCTGGTAAAACTTCGTAGCTCATATTTTGTCAAAAACCACCGCACTATTTCCGTGAGGTGTAGAAAAGGGTGCAATATTGAAAGAGGATACTTCCTCCATCTCATTTTGGTATTCTATTTTGGGCCACACTTCTCCTCCTCACTCTACACTTTCTTATTGGGCAAACTCTAAAAAATCTAATTCCTAGTATGCCCTTACCCCTACCACCAACCCCAACTACCATTGTCCGTTCCATCCCCACCAACGGACCAGCCACTGCCAACCCCAATTGCCACCAATTCAGACCACCACTAAGGCCCTAATTTGAGTTGAGCTGAGCTGAGGTCCAAGAGTACACGGCCTAACCCTAATGATTCCCAGCTAATCTGACCAACACCAACCAGTACTAACCCCAACCAAATCCAACCAACACTAACCCCAACCAAACCACATCACCACAAATTACCACCTTCAACCCCATCCAAACCAACCTCGACCAACCATGTCACACCTCTGCCCAACCACCACCAACCTTGACCACCGCCAAGCCCATACCCCAAGGTCTGTTGACCCCATCTGACCACCAAAACCCTACCTCAACTGGATGTGTCCAGATTCGACCTAACTACCCCCAGGCCCCACCAACCCCAGCCACGAATCCACCTTTAGCCCAGCTACTCCTGTCCATCCCATATCAGAACTGGTCCCCATGGACCTCATTTCAATCCAGCCACCAAGCTCCACCCCACCAGTCTGTTAGCCATCTCGACCAGCCATCCATCTCAGCTTATCTAGCCACACAGACTCATGTAAAATATAATTCTTACCCCACTTGTCTTAGACAACCTAAAAAAACCAATTAAAAAGCAAATTAAACAAATGGCGGGGACAAAGGGAGTATCTAACAAATTTGCATTGTCACAGCAAATTGATAATGGTTGTGTAATGGAGGAGTAGCATAATAAGACCAACATAGGATTACTTGGAGAAATAGGTACTTGGGACAATTCTGAGGGAGTGTTTAATCATGGAATTTACTTTTTGAATCCATCTCTTTTAACTTGTGCTGCCCTACATTTTTCTCTAATTACTAATGACATCATATGTTGTAGT
This sequence comes from Gypsophila paniculata, assembly GCA_032274805.1. Taxonomy (NCBI): domain Eukaryota; kingdom Viridiplantae; phylum Streptophyta; class Magnoliopsida; order Caryophyllales; family Caryophyllaceae; genus Gypsophila; species Gypsophila paniculata. The sequence goes on from JAUEKU010000003.1 coordinate 1,548,284, forward strand.
TGTTGGAACTTTACTCAATTTCACAATAATGTTCAACCGAGCTCATGAGGAGAACCGTAAGCAAGTAGAGCACGAAAAGAAGAAAGCCGAGAAGGATTTAGAACAACAGAGGTTAGCAACTCAGAGGAATTCAACAACATGATGTATAGTTCATGCAGAGTGGATAAAATAGGTGACTTGGAGTGAATGCCCTGCTAAAGCTGCTAGGTAAGGTAGGTATTACAGTACATGATTTCCTTCACTGGCCTTTGGCTCAAGTTAGTTGGGATCATGTACGTTTTGTGGTGTAAAAATTATAAATATATCGGAGAGATTCAAGACCCATATCTGTCGGATACACAATTTGACACTCTTAGGTAATTAATTCCAAAGAGTTGGGGAGACGTCGAGCTAGCTTATGATCTATGAAGCACGATTTTTGAGAGATCATTGGCAAAGAGGAATATAGAACACTTAAAAGGATCAGTTTTATTGTGTAGCTAATTTTGCCCTTTTTTTCTGGAAAAATGATTGGTTCATACAATAAGCAGTGTAAATATTTACGGAGAAAGTTGTAGACGTGCTTAGCTCTCAACAAGAGTGTGCAGCCTTTGTTAAATGTAAAATTTTGTCAAGTTACTGTATAAAGTTGATATCAATCTTTATGACTTTAGCAACTTCGGTTGCACATATCGTTGAAAGTTCAAATCAATTCATTCTTCTGTAAATTCATCATATAAATATGACACTTATATTTGCACTTTTAAGCAACTGTGTGGAAGTCCTTATAAAAATCATCACGAGTCTCTTGCTCAAGCTTCAAAAACTCCAAACACTAGTTCTTCTTTAGAGACAATTTTTAGATTCATTGTTGAATTGTTGACACTGATTCGGGAGAACCAATTTAAAAAATTTCTCTTGAAAATAATTAAGCTTCCTAATTGCTATACGAGTAAAGTGAACGGAACTTTCACCCGTTTAACATACGGGTATTATAGTATGTGTAGCATATTAAAGGGTTTTCATATCAAGGACTTGTATGATTATCTCCTATTTTAAGGTTAGGAGGAGACGTTTTGGAGACAATCAGTCAATCACCTATAGAAAGATTTGCAGTTTCTTAATTAGAAGAGAAGACCAGGAATACAAGTAAATCTCAGTTTTATAAGTGAATTTTAGCAGAGCAGAATACTTCCATTAATCATATTACAATCCAAAAAAATTAGCTTTGATATAGACCCGAAATGATACACGAAAAAGGTAACAGTTCTTAATGTGGTTCCTCACGAATAAAAAAGCAGAACCTAATACCTAATACAATCCATGATTTGGCTTGGTCAAGGTCTGTTTCTTATGATAGATTATGAGATGAGATATAAGCAGTAGGTAATCAAGGGGAAGAGGAAGAGGAAGAGGAGGGCTTGAAGGTATAGGGTTGTGGAAGAGTTAACGGACCTCTCCTGGAGTCATTGTCATCCAAAAACCTTTGAGCCCTCTTCTTTGAGCAGTAGAGCCTATCGAAATGCTTCACCCAGGACGGCCGACACTTCTTCTCGTAGTCAGCTCTAGACTTTTTGCAATCGGGAGGATAGAGAAGACCCACGGAAGCAATTTCAGAAGCTTTCTTGCTGGAGTGAGTCTCGAGACATGCGTAGAATGCATCCCGCGCCTGACAAGACTTAAAGACTTCTTGTTACTCCTACGATTCAAATTGAAACTTTAGAATACAAGAAGACGCAGGGTCTCTCACCTTATAGCATTCTTGTCTTGCTTTAGCCAGCACATCGCCATCAACTTTCTCCACACCCATCTTCGCTTTCTCTTCTTTCTCCTGCATTTCACCTTTTTCCTACTTCTTCCCCACTTCTCGGATCTTTTTCCTGCTTCTTCTCTTTGGGCCTTTTCTTTTTCTTGTATTCCTTTTTCAGTATCATAGGCCCAACTTTTAACCCTTCATTTAATCCTTTACTTTACAAGCCCAAATATGCGTAGGATTGAACTATACCTAAGTCAAATTCAATTTCAATTATGTGTAGCTCCATAAAATCTTTTTCAAACCTAAAGTTTTATATTTGACTTCTCCATTTTGGATGATTTTATAGAATAAGATATAGAGTAGCTGATTACTAGTTAGCACCCGTGCAAGTGCACGATTGTCATTGTTTAGTTCAGTACTATTCCATTAAGTTTAACTCTATCAACTCAGTCCCGTTTAGTTCAATTCAACTCCATTTAGTCCTAAAAAATAAAGCCATATATCACTTTGTGTAGATAATTTTATATGCAAATTTTAAAGAACAATCAACCAATATCTAAAAAGGAAGAGAATGAACCACAATGCTCTATTGTCAAATATGACACTATACTAAATGACACCAATTCATTACCCTTTTTAACCTTATGACTATACTATATTAATTTTTTTTTTTTTTTAAAAAAAAGTATTTAATATCATCAATAAATGACACCAATTCATTACCCTTTTTAATTTTGCCTTGCAAGTTTCATTTAAATGAATTTATATACTTTCATCTCATTTTTTTTAATTTCATCTCATTTTTTTTAAACTTTAATTTAAATATAAATTTAAAAGTAATTCTAAAGAGTAGAAAAATTTATTATCATATATGAACTTCAATTTACAAAATAGAAAAAAAATGATAGTCTAATATTATTGTTAATATAGATTATTGTTATTTTAATAGAATAGAAACTCTATATTACTTAGGAAAAATTGTTAATAACTACGAGTACCTTTTATATACAACTTTTTACCACTTACTACCTTATATATATTTTTTTAAAAGTTACTATCTTATATGACCTATTATTTACAAATCAGTACCAACTCCCCTTCTCTAACTTAATTGAAAACGAAAAGACCGAACTACCCTTGAATATTGTCCCACCCCCTGATAAACCCCTCCTCCTCCTGATTTGCTTTCACTTTCAATTACCTAACACATTTACCCTAAATATCAATCCCAAAAAATTACCCTAAATATTCTATTATATCCCCACAATAGAAAAGGGGAAGTCAAACGTTGAGATTTGACCAAAACCGCCATCGCAATGACATTTTTTACAAATTTGAGATGGCGTTTTTAGACCCAAAATTGCCATCTCACATGGCGGTTTTAGAAACTTAAGTTTTTAATTTAATTTTGACAAAATTGCCTAAAAACGCCATTCGCAAGAGCGGTTTTAAGTTCGGAACATTCCGATCCTACGTGGACCCCATAAACCCAAATATTTTTTATCCCGACCTAAAACGTTATTTATTTTTTATGTCAACTTCATTTGACAAATTCGTTTGTTTATGTGGGAGTTTGTAAATAGAGCTAAAAAATTTCACACAAATATTTAAAAAGTTTAAATATGATGTATTACGTCCGATTTATAGTATTGTTATTGTATAAAATGTGGCAATTGAGAAGTTTGTCCATTCTTTTGAACTTAATTTCAATTCAATTCAGATAAGTTTCATTAAGATACTTTCTTCACAAATTTACATTGAAATAAATTTTAGCACCTAAATATAAAAGTAGATACAAAATTTCCAGTGTACAAAATTTAAGTTCTGTTTATGATTCTTGTCGTTTTAATCATGTTAGACGAGGGGATAATTAAACGGTCCATTTATTGGCCCACCTCAATCCACTCGACTTCAATACTCGGGTTTAGGTTGACGGAGGACCAAAAGCTAGTATGGCTGTAATTTCAATTGACTATATTCTTTCTATGATACTCGTATAATAATACTATAAAAGTAGGTAGCGACAAAGTGCCAAAGTGGCAATAGCTAGGGGTGGTGGTGGTGATGTGAGTACTGAGTAATGGTGGTTGGGAGAGTGAGAGGGTAGGAAAAAACCAAAGGAATAAAAAAGGTTGACAAGGAGTGCATTACCAAAGATCAAAAATCAAAAAGAAAAAAAAAAAGAAAAAAGAAAGCAAGATAGAAAGAGGAAGACGTAGGGAAAGATGGGATCAGAGAAAGAAATAAAGAAAGGGATGGGAATTGAATAGAGAGAGAGAGAGAGAGAAATGGAGAAAGGAGGAGGAGGAATGAGAATGAGATCGCTGTCGGACGGGGAAGGGATGATGCTGTCGTTGAAGAAGAGCAGCGGAGAGGGAGAGGGAGATGGGGACCTGAAGAAGCCCAAATTCGAGTATTTCGGGTGGGTCTATCACCTGGGCGTCAACAAAATTGGACACGAGTTCTGCCATCTCCGCTTCTTGTTCATCAGGGGCAAGTATATCGAGATGTACACCCGCGATCCCCACGATCACCCCTCCATTGTCACTCTCTTTCCTCCTTTCTTTCTTTTTTCTTTCTTTCTTTCTTTCTTTCTTTCTTTCTTTCTTTATACCTTCTTCTGTATCAATGCATGTTTTTGCTTTCCAGAAGCCCATCCGCAGAGGCGTCGCCGGCCATACTCTTTTGATTAAGGACCTCGGCCTTCGTAAAGTTAATCACGGTGTACGTTCTTCTTTCTTTTTCTCTTCCTTCTATCTCCCCTCCTCCTACCCTCATTCCCTTGCCTTTTCTTGATTTTCCAGGATGTTTACGTTCTCCAATTCTACAATCGCCTTGATGAATCTAAGAAGGGCGAAGTATGTCTTGTTTCTTCCCCCTTTTTCTTTTTTCTTTTTCCATCCCCTGTTCACGTCTTGTGTCTTGCTCCAGATTGCTTGCGCCTCCCCCGAAGAAGCTCACCGTTGGATGGAAGCTTTCCAGCAAGCTAAGCTCCACGTCTGCTTCTTTGTTTTCTTCCTTTCTCCTTTTCTCACTTCCCCCCCTTATTCTTTACCATCTTCATTTATATTGCTACCACATCACATCCCTCCTTTTATCTTCTTACTTGCTCGCGTCCCACCATCTAGACTTAACCAAGCTGTTTTTGCTCTGCCAGGCCGAGTTTCATCTTTCTAATGGAGGAAATGCCCGAGATAAGCTCAACGTGGAGGCCGAGTATGCTTTCTGCTCCTTCCTTTTTTTAAACCGTCACTCATCTTTTTAAACCCCCTGAGTATCAGTTGGGTTAAAATTGTTTTATACATTAGGGTGCTACCTCCCTGACCAGTCTTGCTTAAATGCTTGCAACACATGACATCTTTCACTTTCCCCTGCCCCTCCTGGTATATCTTTGAATCTTCACCCAGTTATTTGCCATGATGCTGAATTACCTGCGCATAATATTTTTTCCTCTTATGTCATGGACTGTGGTCATGTGGTGATCTTATTATTTGTCTGAAAATATGAAATTGAGGACCAGTTGGTATCCTACCAAATTTATCTGATTGCGATTATTCACTTGTTTCTTAGAGTCAATATCAGCATCACAATTTGGCTTCCTGACTTTGAATGATTGTTAACTGGTTTTCCTTGAGCTCTCACTCATCATGTGCAACCCTTTTTGTTGCTCTGGCTTATGATAGTTTTCAACTTATACGCCTTTCTGTCTTCTGCTGAAAGGATCAATCTTGATGCACACCGACATAAGATGAGGCGGTATGCACATGGCTTCATAAAGCTTATTAAAATTGGACAAGGTGAGTTATCTGCAACTATTAAGGCAATGAATAATTTGTCTATCTAGTCTTTTTTATGGTAAAGATGTTGAGGTGGTTATCAGACGGTTATGATGTAGTGTAATTGTCTCTTGAAAAAGAAATGTGCTCTTTCTGCTCGTTCTAGAAAATGAACAACCATGTACCCTTTGTTATTTATCGGAATAAATATTATTAGAGCAATAAAAAAAGCAATAGCGGACAAGTGGCCCTCAAGTTCAAACAACTACAAAAAATTCCAATATATTCTGGCATGTGGCATGTGCCAGTAGTATGTTCGTCGAATGAAGAAAAAGAAAGATGCCTATTTGAATGTCTAGGATTTAAAACATAGGCGCTTGTCAGTTCCAGTGATGTCGCATACTCATATCATAGATGCTATCTGGTTCTGTCGATCTATTATCTTTTTACATATGTTTTTGTGGAAGTCTATTTATCCCTGTATGCTCTCAATAGTAGACAGGTTCTTTCGGATTTAAGTGTGTATCGACATCCTCCTCTCTAGCATATCTGTGATGGTCTCTAGCATTGAGTGTGTATCGACATCCTCCTCTCCAGCATATCCTCTCTAGCTAGTAGCTAGTTCTTCTGATGGAGTGTTCATGTTTAGGACATGTCTGTGGATCTGCTTACGGGCTTCAGGGATTCACATACACTCCATGTTTGAAATACCTGTTTCTTTTTCTTTGATTATCCTGCCTGGAATCTATCTACTCGATGATTTCTAGAGTAGTCATTTCTTGTTACAGGTCCTGAATCACTTTTGCGGCAATCCTCAGCGTTGCTTGATAATGTAACGACAGATGGTTATTTGGGAGCTGACGGCGATGCTGATGCAATTGAAGCTCACACATGGAAATGTGTTTGCACTATGAATGGTGTGTGTATACGATTCTATACTACAGATGCTGGATATGTTTCCAAAACAAACATAGATTCAATTTGCAGTTAGATAAATATATGTATGTTTTACATGAGACTTGGGTTATAGGATATGCTCGAACCCCAGCAAATTGTGAACAATCTAATTCGTACGTATTTAGCATCCGTTTGACGGATTTGATATTTGGTTAAAATCCATCATATCATGACTTAGTAAATTCTTACTCATGCCGATTCTGTAAGCATATTATGCATTCGTATTGGGACATACTACAAATTAGTCCTTTAATATCCTCTACTTTCATACGGGCCTCCATTTTTGGGGCTTCTAGAAGAAGTGTCAGATTGATATAACTGGGGTACAGTTTCCACATCCATATTCTTGACTGAAGTATCGGACATGGGCATTGGGCCCATAAAGCGATGAGTTGAAGTAGCATAGGCTGAGGGAAGCATATGGGATATAATTCAATTCAAATGGGTCTTGGTATATACTGGTAGTTGGTCTAGTTGGTCACATCATCAAAGTTCTACCCCCCTTTGGCAATATTCTGCTAGAAATAGAGACTCACCTTCTTACAGTGTTTAGGTCAGTGACTTAGAACAGGGGGGCGATTGACCTGTATTTGCCTATACCTCCTTGCATACTTGTCCTCAAGGATGAATAACATGTGTGTTGCCTGGCAACTTGTGACATGCTGTAATGACGACTAACTTCATAAGTTACTGGCTGTCCTACTGGCGTTTTGTACTTGGCTTAAGCTGTTATTGATTCATTTTATGTTGTTTTCTACCTCTTTTCTCCAGGAATAAGAATCTTTGAGGATGTTGCTGATCCTAAGGTATCTTCTATCTTTCGTTATATATTAAATTTTGAATACTTAAAAGCTCTTTCACATTAACATTTACTTTTATTTGTTCGTTTTCTAATCTTAACAACATGGAATGCAATAGAGACAATTATTCTGCTTATGGCAGCGCGGTATCGTTATCTATAACCGTCAATGACAATAAGAAATATGGAAAATAGAGAAAAGTGAAAAGGATAGGAGAACACAACTATGAAAAGTTAAATAAAAAATTCGTATTAGATAGCAATAATAAGATCAACAAAAGTAAAAACATCGATAAAATAAAACTACTAAGTAAAGTAAAATAAAATCACTAGAAAAAGTAATCATATCGAGAATGGTATTGAAAAGGAGATTAGGGTGGAACATCAAACTCCATCATCTACTCGGATTCTTTCCTTCCAAACTTCCCTCTTTAGCGCCGTATTTTCTTTGATTCCCAGGAAGCACATATTTTTTTCGCTCACCTACAAGTCTTCTTCAAGCCTCCTATTTGGAACCTTAAACGATTCTGCCTCATCTTATCTTTGCACAGCTCTTACTTATCCTCTAAACACCTCATTTCTCAATTGATCCGTCTTTGTATGACTGCTCATTTACCATACCATACACATCTCCGCTACATTCATCTTTTAAACATGACATTGTTTCACAACCTAAAAGCCGATGATTGTAATTTACCTTATGTCTATAGGGTTTGCCTGTACTTGTAAACCTTGTTGAAAAGCTTACTTAGCAATTGGATTCCTCTCTCTTCAAAACACCTCCACACTTCAATAGATATACATCCATACCTTATGGTTTATTCAAACTCACTTTTTTTGCCATCTTGACTTCATCCTTAGGGACCATGCTCAAAGAAATGTTTCTATTTTGAATGTTTTGTTCTTGAAGACGATTGACTATTGCATCAAAGCATTACTTCCGTCTATCAGTTATCTCTTCATCGCTCAACAAAAACTTTTTGGTCATATGTTGGAAGACCTCTTCGTTGGATAAAAATTGTTTGGTTAAGCACTTAACTCAAAGAATTGGGTAAGGACTTCATACTGTTTTAATAAGGCATGAGCAGACAAACTAAAAAAGGAATTTATGAATCAACTGCCTAATTGTTATTACAAAGAGGAAACTGTTTGCTTCAAATGAAAATGCCGCTTTGGTTCTGTTCATTTATTCATCAAGCAATGTTGGTAGTATTACTCTTTAGATTATTTTGTGAAATTTTAAGAAGCTCAGCTACCACTCTGATTTAAGTCTTCCTAGTAGACATGCAACTCTTATTTCCTGCAGTTTGGTGATGGAAACTTCATTTTCTTATCCATACAATATACCCTTTTTGCGAATGTATTCCTGTTTTCTGATCGATTCTCATTTTGTGTAGGCTGACGTGTTTTCTTGTTCTGCTAAACTTGATTTACAGTTATCTGTACATCTTTTTATTTATTTCTAGGGCGGTAAAGGTGTTCTTGTGAAATCTGTGGGAATAATTGATGCCAGCGCGGAAACTGTTTTTGAAGTTCTCATGAGCCTTGAGCCATCTAGGAGATATGAGTGAGTTGATTATTTTTGTTTACCTCCATTTTTTCTATCAGATAAATAATTCGGGGGAGTAATGAAATCATTCCGTTCTCTCTTTATCTATGAATCTTATTAGAAAGGTCCGGTGTTTGACCCACCAGTTTGTCTCAATCTCAGTTCATTCCTGTGTGTTGCTGCAGGTGGGACATGCTGACTAGTGATTTGGAACTTGTTGAGTCCATAGATGGGCAGTATGATGTTGTGTATGGTACATATGATCCAAAATACTTTACTTGGTAAAATCCTGTCCATTTTTTTTGTTTATGACGCTAGCTGGATTCTGGACTACAATGACCCATTAAATTTACAGTTTCATGCGTATCTTTACTTGACATGAAACTGCTAAACTATTTTTAATTTTCCTGGCTAAAAATAAATGTCGATGATGTCCAAAAGGAATTTAAATATTTCCACGGAATGCGGAAGATGGGAACTTTGCAAGACGTGTAAATTATAAAAAAATTGAATATACTCCATAAAGGGGGTTGTACAACTTGCTGATAAAAATAGACTTTTGAAGTTAGTAGAAGTAGCATCTTTTGAGCAATTAATGGTATTTCTCTAAGTTCAGTTTACATTACCTCTTTGTGGTGAATTTTAGCAATGCCTGATAAGCACACGTACATGCTATGTCTTTTTGTAGGTGGAGCTCTAAAAGAGACTTTGTGTTCTCGAGGCAATGGTTTCGTGGTCAAGATGGAACATACAGTTAGTGAATTTTTCTCTTTGCTTAATGATGCTTACTGTTGTTGACACTTATTATATTTCAATCTAGCACAATCAATATTTGACAAAGATAGTCATGGGTGAGTCTGTGTTGAAATTAATGCCTGATATTCTCTCTAACACTTTCAAGTCGACAATAACCACAGAGCCTTATTCCCTCACATTTTAGTCATAACCTACTTGTCGTACGCGGACAACGGTCTCATTTGAGCATTCGTGTATTCTAATTAGATAGTTCAACAGCTGTCAAGTTGCTTTTCTTATTATTTGTTCCGCTCAACTTCAGAATGACTATTCTCTAATCAAATACTGAAACTCTGGCTCAATTCTGCCTTCATATTTTGAAAGGGGGAAGTCTAAACTCGGTTTTGACCTGTATTTGGTATCACAATAGACTTTGAAAACACACTACTGTTTAGCATCACATTTTTTTATTTAAATATCTGATATACTCGTGACAGTTTAGGGGACATCATAATGCACTTGTCTCCGAAAGCATTTTCTTTGAATCTTGTTGCTAGCTCTATATTTTAACTGACGCTAAATGTTCACATGGATGCAGCAATTCTACAATTACCAGCAGTACACAAGAAGCGACCACCTAAATCTGGTTATCAGCGTACGAAGATAAACCGTAAGCCAGTTTGCTATAATCTTTGCCTTCATTACAAAAATTCATCAGAATGAAACTAGAAAACTGAAGAGTATTGTTGTAGTTGATTCTCAAACTGATGGCTTCTTCACAATCTGACCGATGAGAGCACTTTTGTATGTGAATTCTAAACTATTTTGCTTGTGCGAAAGGGTTGCTAGCATTTAACACTTTGTTTAATGTAGTAGTAAGATAACGCTGGCACCGAGTACTACATATTCTTCAGTATCACTAAGCCTGTTATGGCTATTGTGAGTTTTCTAGACCAAAAAAAGTCTTTTAGCAATGTCACTTTATCTTAGTTAATTTTTCCCATCTACATTTCTATTAAGAAGCATCTTCTTGTATACATTAGTATAACGTGCTCTCTTAAGACGCATCTTAATTTACTCCTCTGATTCGTTTTGTAGCTTCTACTTGGGAGATAAAAAAATTAGTTGTTCCAGCGGCTGCAGAATCTGAAAGATGTCTCGTGACAAATATGCTAGAGATACAATCTGACAGCTGGGGCCTATGGAAGAAAACTCGCACTTCAAAATTTGAAAAATCTATCCCTTACGCATTATTGTGCCAAGTTGCAGGTGGGCTGCTTCTAATATTTTGCTTAGCAAAAGTTCATTCCAGTTGTTAGTCAAGACTCTAGAGACCCTTTTAAGGAGCTTTGATGAATTTTGTTGAAGTATATTCTAATTGATGATGCAAACCTTATATGTGCAAATTATTAGAGATAGAATACTATTTAATGTAATAGGTGCATGTGCTGGAAATCGTCATTTAAATGAGAGAGTATGTGTGGTGACTTGTACATAACTTCTTTCATGGCTGGCTATCCTTGTGACTGTACTTTCTGATTGATCTCTTATTTCTCATAAATAAGAAAAAGCTACTTCGTATAAATTATTTCATTATGTTACTAGTCTGACTATTATAAGCTTTTGATCAGCAGAACTGTTTATCACTAGTGCAGTAGCCAATGGAAAAACTTGCAACAGCGTAAAAAGAATTTGCAATTTCTCATCCAAGATTTGCATTTGTCATCAGGGAATGCATGACTTATCGACTCATCACTTGTAATTGTTGAAATGTGTATGCAGGTTTGAAAGAATACATTGGAGCAAATCCAGCAATAAAGCATCAGTCCGTTACAAATCTTTTTCATTCACAGCCCTCTAGCGTTAGTGTCTCCACCAGTGAGGGTGATGACGCTGTAGTGGATGAGTTTTATGATGCAATTGCGGCAGAATCCTCAGAAGATGAAGACAGTGATAATGGCACAGAAATTGACAAAAAGGTTTGTACTTTTACTTCCTATTTTCTATGTTTCCAGGCCTGAGGGCCGAGTGGACTTGTTAATTTACCATTGTCTTGAATTGGTATAATGCAATTTCTTGAAATGCCTTCTCATCTCTTCATTTCTATTTTCCCTTTGTATTGGTCTTGTACAAGTTGATGGAGCTCTTTACTGGTACTTTGCTGTTCAATTATTTATTCCTAAGTACATATTTACTGCTTTTCACTACATTTTAGAATGACAGCGTTCATAATTTCACCCCTCTTATTGCCTTCCGACTGGGAATCTCTCTCTTTCGCTGTTTTCTCCTCTCAAAGGCGAGTTCTCTGTAGAAATAGTTAATCATGCGGTCTGGGATAGGTTTGAGGCGAGGCTATTATGTCTGGACCTCTTAAAAGCTGCCAGTGGCTGACTCCTTATTCTTGAATGTGGTGTGTGTTGATTTGTCATGATATCGAAACAAATAATAAACATTATTTCAGTATCTATGTTTATCAGTGGCGTGTGTTGTTTTGACTTTTGTCATGATATTTTAAAAAAGTACGGAGTAATAAACATGATTCCAGTATCTATGTTTATCAGGACCATGTGACACTGAAGAATGTTTCTTGGGCTGTAGCAAGCTTATGCTTGAAGACAGATTCAGGTTCTAATTCTGTGTAACTTTTACCATGTCATGTATATCTTCTAAAATGCTTCTTCCTTTTTTTTTTCTTTTATTGATATCTTAATGCTAAATTTTTATGGACCTTTCTTCCGATCTGTTCCGCTCTGCTCCTCTGCCTGTTGACCTACTCTTCTCTGTGCTGTGTAATCGGGTGGTGCAGTATATTATTTTTACATGAAATGTGTTCAGAAAATATTGGTAGTTTTGGTACTCATATTTTCAGTTTATTTTGTACTCCCTCGATTTTTTTTCATTTAGTTTCATTTTTGCGGGGTTAAATTTGAAAAATGGGGATAATGAAAAAAACGCAGTATCACGGTTCATGAGTTCCCATCTTTTAAACCTGCTATTTTTAGGTAATTGTTTTTTTTAATTTATTTTTCATGGTTTGTTTTAAGCTGCTAGAAGAGAGGAATTGTAGATATTTTTATGTTATCTGGATTGGTCCAAAGGGTAGCCAAACTCTAGCTCTAGTTGCAGGATTCTCAGTATTCATAAACACGTAGTTTGAAAGGAAATGCAGAGACGGCAAACTTTGCCTCTTAATCTTTGCTATCAACAAAAGACAACTATAATATGCATATCTGTGTTTGCTATCATTTCTTGTCATCTGGTATCATCATTTTGTTTCAATTTTCTTGCGCTGCAGCTCATGAAACCAATAAAGAATTAGATTCAACGATACCCCCGGTAGCAATGGACCCCACCTGGTTTTGTGGTTCATTGCGTGAAGGCAAAGATGACAATGACACAAACTGCTGGACAAATCCTGGCGGCTCTGGATTTATGATTAGAGGGAAGACATACATGGAGGATTATGCTAAAGTAGGCTTTATGTGTCCTTGCACTCACACCTTTAAGTAGATTAAGTTCAACTAAGTTTGCATTAATGGACCTTTCATTGAGTATATGTTATTTTGTCTCTAGTTTCTTAAATGGTATAGAAGCCAGCAATTACATTTGGGCCGCTGTGCAGCGATAGTGCTCGAGTCTGCGGCCATATTTTGAAGCGGCATAATGGCTGCGTTCGCATCAAGTCGCGACTATTGATTCCGAGATCCAAGTCTAGATTCATGGTTTTAAATCTCGGCCGATACATCTCGTATTGCCGGTGATGTATCGATTGCGAAAGCCACTGATACGAAATATCCCAAGATGTATCGGATAAATTAAACGTCTGAGACTCCGAGTTGACCAAGTTATAACTTGTATCTGTCAACTCGTTCTGATGCAGCCCTGCAAGTCCTCAATAAGTTGTGGGTGGAGGATTGTCTTGAGGAGATATGAGTTAACTGTTGAGGCTAGATATTCCACTTATGCATGCATTAAATTGCTTGAGCTCTTTCTGAGAGAATAGTGGGTGATATTTTTAGGTTCGAAGTGGAGATCCTCTCTTGAAGCTTATAGCAGTGGATTGGCTCAAGGCTGACCAAAGCATTTCTAACATTGCACTGCGACCTTCCTGTGTTGTTCAAGTAATGTGGCGCTTTCTTTTATTGCATTGCTTGCCTCTTATAACTCGAAACATAAAACTCAAACGTAGTCTTTTGCTGCTTCATTTCATGTGCAGTTAAGCTTGTAAGCTAAACTTATGTCTTTTGGATTTGGGTGATGTGGGTTAAAATAACGAGCTACATGGAAAATTTAAGATCTATGATTCTATGAAGTGAATTGTTGATTTAGCTCATCATTGTCGCTTTTCTGTACTCAAAGACGTGTCTTACTTCGTCTTATTTAAATACTCTCCATGATATACAACTCTTTAAATCGTAATGCTTGGTGAACTAGTATAATTCTTGAATGCTACAATGCCACTAAATTTGCGTATGGCCTCTTAACATGCTTTAATGCTACTAGGTTTTGAGAGGGTTTGTAAGGGGTAGAGAGCTCTGTGTCTTTAGGGCTATGAGAGTCGGATCTTGTTTACAAAAACCTTAATTATGATCTAATGTGGCTGCTGCTACTTTTAACAGACTGTTATCTCATGATCTATAAACATTCCCCTTGAATACAGGGAAATAATTATATCATTAACAAGTAGCTATTGCATCAGCACTCACGCCCTTCCACCCTTTCACAAGCTGTATAATATCGCCTATCATGAGAAAAAAATGGCAAGTAATTGACAACATTAGAAATCATTGAACAGCTATCTGTGCCTCCGTGGTACTTGATTTGGATTTGAATGTACTGTTTACATATGCAGTTGAGCTCATTTGTTAATTTCATTTTTTAGTGTCGTGAAATTCGGCACTGAATTTTTGAAACTGCTATAATTGCATGCAAACTCTATGGAATATGCTATCTTACCTTTTTATTGATTTCATTTTTACTTCTTCTGTGTCAGTCAGAAGCAGGAAGAAAACTTCCATTTATTCTTGTGTTCAATCTCCAGGTATCATTTGTCCATTTTTTTTTTGGTTTGCCATTTTCTGTCCCTTGTTGGTCATCTAACATGACCATCGAACAAACGCACCAACTTGCTCAGAGCCAACCCATTGGGGGTTCAATTCAATTCTCAAAACTGGGCCTCATAAAACAATGGGCCTCAAAAAATTTTGGGTCAAACTAAATTAGACAAAAACAAAAAGGTTATAAT
>JAUEKU010000003.1:1567062-1597824 GCA_032274805.1 Gypsophila paniculata
GGCTAGAAATGGGTTCATGACCTGCATAGACTGAGACACGTCATTCTAGACTCGACTTAAATTCAATTAATTAATTCGAATTCGACATTTAATCAACTGAATCATTAATAAATCAAATGCGATAGTACCCTTTCATCATCGGGTGGTCGAGTCGGGTCAGAGGTACGGATTGGGGCATCTACAACTAGCTTTTTCCGGTGAACATCACGGGTAGGGTTTATAAACGTGAAATTAAAAATTTCACGGTGAAGTTTATAATATTGTTTTTGTAATTTTTAGCAGGTCCGGGTTTTTGAATGAGTTGATTTTATAGGAAATTAACAAAGTTCATTACATTTTTGATTTTCGTGTAATTTGATACGTTTTTCAATTTTCGCGAGTTTTAAATTTTCTAAATACATGAAAAATGGGATTTATAATATTTTTATCATTTGGGCAATTATTTATTTACTTATTTTTCATTATAAAGATCCGTAATTTATTCACACCAAATATGATGACTGTAACAACATCGATTTTCAAGGGGTCGAGATAGCGGAAGTATCTCGATAACAACCGATGATGTCACTTTAACACACAGGATATAACATAAAAAGTAGAACTGATAAATATAAGTAACTAAATACTGGTTTACAACTGCGGGGTTGAAAGCCCGATAATAAAAACTAAGTCATGAAACAAAATGTAAATAAGTTATACTCAATGAACATGTGGAACATGCTCGCTAGCTCACTCGCACAACCCCAATCAACACTGGAAAGAATAACCTAATTTTAAATTTTATGCAACAAAATTGATAGTTGAATTACTTTTTTAAGCTAGCCTGTATTTTCATCAGTCCATCATCGTATCATAAGTTAGGAAAAGGCGATCATTTCATAAATATCGAATTACTATACACTTAATGTCTAAGAAAAAGAACGTAAGTGATATTATAAAATCTATAATATTTGCTTAGATTTAGTTTGGAAAGTCGCTTTAATATAATTAAAGGATTGTACATTAATGTACAATCGTTTTTGTGAGTTATCATGGGTTAACACTACCTAAGAACTTCCACTGGCACCATTCCTACTTCAATTTTTTGCTAAATAATCACCAACCAATTTATTAGTATGTAAAAATTAAGAAAAATTATTAGTAAGTGAAATAAATAACAAAATTTGAACCATAGCATGATTGCCATGATAATCCACCATATATATTCTACACAATGAAATTAGGGATGTGGTAGCCACGTACAAAAAAAAACTACACGGCGTAGGATATATGGAGTTTGGGGAGCCGATACATATATTCGCGTAGATGACAAAGAGGCGTGATAATTTAATCACTACTTCCCCGCTTAATTAACCCATCAAATCAATAATTAACATAAAAAATAGTTACGAAAAAAATATACTTTATAATAGAATCAAAATATGAGCACTAAGCCACTAAACATGTAATCAAGTGTGTAATTTAGCAAGTAGAAACATCAAATAATAACATTAACTATTAGCAATAAAGGAAAGCCCGGAAAATAAGATATAACAATGAAATATGAAAACAACACGTTACACGTACAATGACAAAAGTAATAGATAAAATTATGTTGTGATTTATATGAGTATGTAGTCAAGGTATGCAATTCAATTTTAATTCGATTTGTATATCATATAAGAGATGAATTTTGTTTAAACTTTTTAAACACCAAGTTCAATTTAAATCAATAACCTATATTAATATATAGTTTTGTAATTGCCATAAGTACCGGCGGAGTAGTTCGCGAAATTTGGAGACTCTAATATCGCTCGAAATTGTGCAGCTTTAATAATATATTGATTCAAAAAATCTTGGTGAGAAAATAAAATAAGGAATGTAAATTACCAAAATGGCATCTGAAGTCGTCATTACCGGTAGCGCAATGTTATTATCCATCCATAAAATAATGAAAAGAAGGATTTGGGCCAAAAAAGAGCGGAGCCCAGGAACAAGTTGTATATTAAAAAGAAAGATTAGGAAGAAAAAGAACAAATTAGTATTAGTAGTATATACAATTAGGAAGAAAAAGAAAGAACCCTAGGAGAGAGAAATTGATGGCGGTGGGTAGCAAGATGAGAAGTATGGCGTGGATGTTTTTGGGCCGTATGATTGGGCAAGAGGCGTGTGTTTTTGTGCGACCAAAGTTTCGTCCATGGAAGGTGAGATGCGAAGAAATTAGAAGAAAGTATGGGCCAGGAGTGTTTCCCGATGGCCGTGACTTCCACCACTGGCTTGTCAATCTCAAACCGTTACGCGGTCGTCCCCCTCCAGAAGACTTCATTCGCTATTATGTCGACACAATGTCCAAACTCCATAAAAGGTACGACTTCTCTCTCACATGACATTAAAATAATGTGAGATTCCCACAAATTATTTTTCATTGATTCAGTAATAAGTATAACTGTGTTGTAATTTTGCAAAATTTGTATAGTGAGGAAGAAGCTGTCAAAAAAATATACTCTGTAGCAACTAAAACACATTATGCCTTTGGTGCTAAGATGTCCCCAGAGGAAGCTGACATTATCAAGAGTTTGTTCTCCTTCTCGTTCTTGTTCTCTTGACTAATTCTACGTGTTGCTATTAACTTTTTTTTTTTTGAGTTTTGCAGAAGTCCCTAATGTGATTCATGTATACCCCGACAAATATGTGGATCCTATCGCTAAGAGATACTCACGTAAGTTCATCTACCACGCACCTTCACCCTAATTCTGTGTCCCATCTCGTTATAACGCTTAATATTCTTTTATCAGTTGATCCTTTTATCAATGGCCGAGCTCTTCCACGTGACCCCGCTAATTATGAATGCACTCTTGGGGGGGAGTGTGTTAGTGACGAAGGTTTAGGGGTGCCTGAAGGAGTGGCAGTCGACCGGCTTTACGCCACACGGTCCTGAAGTTTTATGGATTTCTCTGCTTGTATGTTTAATAACTAAGTATGTTGTGAAATTCCCTTGTATAACATCAATAATGTGTTTTTTCCGACTTTTCTTTGGAAACTTGTGGTATGTAACGACCTAACGTTATGGTTTGCCATGGTGGCTTGGTATGTAATATTAAAGACCTAACTTTTTATTTAATTATATGTCAAGTTGTTTGTGTGTTTTACTTAGTAAGCTATTGTCAGACCATAGACCACCTTGATCTTGGTGAACAACAAGAAGCATGATCTTGGTGTTCATAGTATAAAAATGTGTGCGCATGAGACCTATGACCATAGTTTAGCTGCGTGAAACGTGATCTTGATGTGCATTGTGTACATTAAACATCATCAGTCGTAGAAATTGTATCTAGCATCACATTGAAGCAGTAACATCACTCAAGCGAATAAGCGATTATCGTTGAGGCATGATCAAACGACATGTCTCGGTCACAGATGCACAATATGTATTGGAAATTATGAAGATCTCAATAAATCAGTTTCTGCTATTATTACAGAAAATGGTACGTCTCTTTTAATTTGTGTTTGAGCTTGTTGTGTTGAAATTTATCTTTGTTGCATGCACTTAATTAATAGATCATGTATTTACCTAAAAGCTTTGTGCAAGTTTCTCTATGCAAAGACGAGAGTTCTTTGTCTTTTCTTTCAAAGATGTTCTGGTATTCATTCTTAGTTGCCAATACTACTAAAAAAATTAGAGTAAAAGCAGTTGTGTTCTCTAAGAAAATGTGAGTTTCGACTTGTCATATAATTGGAGCCAAGTGCTTCTTAACTTGTCATATAACTAGTCGTTGACCCTCGCGCGGTTCCCCAATATTCCGATAATGGTGTGTCCAAACATGTAACGGAATTTGTTTGATTGCATTGCGACAAAGAATGTCCATGAAAACTAATAACATACATGGTTCCTTGAAAAGGGTATCCTTGAAACCAAGTCAACTATTAACGATGGACATAAAGCTGCGGTAACTAAGTCAGCGCACGCAGTTCTCCATGTCCAGCTAATCCCACAGAAAACCGAGCTCGAATGTAAGAAGCAAATAATGCTTTTTAGTTCAGGCAACCATTGATGGAAAACAGAGCTAGGGGCTAGAATTTACAAACCAAGCAACGCTTTCATTGATTCATTATAGGTGGAGGAGCGTTTTTTTTGTTACAAAAGGATGGTTCTCGAAACACAAATATTATCATAGAGGAGTTACATTACGTGACGATTAGGTGATTAGGGAGTAGTCACTTCCATTGTACCTCGTGGATTACACTTATCCATGTGGCCCTTGCTCTTCTCTAGCTAATTGCGGAAGGATTTGCCTGTTTTACACTTGAATCCATTTTGCTTTCAATTGGAGTGTTTGGTGTGATCACCCCTGAGTTCTGTAGCGCCTATTTTGTGTGATGGCGGGGCATTGTGTGTTATTTTAGGCGCTTCACTTGCAGTTGAGACTGGTGTCAAGATTGCCTTGATCAATGCCTGAAAGGATAGATATTGTGTAGAAAGGATAGATATTGTGTAGTATGTTGATGCTGAATGCATTCTGGTTTGGACTCTTGCAGTTGGTGTAGAGTACGTCCTTGAAGCTTTGTTACTATTCCTATCTGGAATTCATCCTTATCATCCCAAAACACCAAACTGACGATTATTCGAAAATCTAACTTGCAATTTACCTTCTTATCATCCCAAAACACCAAACTGACGATTATTCGAAAATCTAACTTGCAATTTACCTGAAAAAGAAACGAGAAAAGACATTGATAAGTTCTGAACCTAGCAATATTCAAGTGGGATTAGACTTTATCATCGATGGCCTCTTTATGAAAAGATCGTAATTTGATTTTCGGTCAAGCATGCTTATCCTCACATATTGGGGGCTCACCGAAATGGCTACCTCGCTTGTCAAAACTGAAGCTTTCAGAGTCCTCCACATCTCCTTCACACTTTAGCCACGCAAACGGTGAAAAGAGAGTATACTTCGTACGAGGGTATGGTTTTCGTAGAAGGGTTTGTTATGGAGTTCACTGATTCTTATATAATATCGGGTACTATAGACCACCGATTTCATTACCTATATAACGCAATGTTGAACATAAAATATTCACTAAGATCTGAGTCCATCCGGTAAAACACAAGACTTACGCCTATTCTCCTGGACTCAAAGTTCATAATTTCCATTCAATTTAGGTCAACTTAGTTCACTTTTTGTTC
Organism: Gypsophila paniculata; assembly: GCA_032274805.1. Taxonomy (NCBI): domain Eukaryota; kingdom Viridiplantae; phylum Streptophyta; class Magnoliopsida; order Caryophyllales; family Caryophyllaceae; genus Gypsophila; species Gypsophila paniculata. The sequence continues at coordinate 1,572,227 of JAUEKU010000003.1, forward strand.
ATGAGTTAAGTTCAGTTACACTTCATTCACTTCAGCTCGGAAAATTAAAATCCAAAAGAACAGCGCACAAGGGTGATATTGACCCGTGTTATTCAATGAGACAAGTCCATTCGCAAAATGTAAAATTAGTCGATCAAGAGAGAATTTACCAGGAGTCATAAAAGTTCGATTTGAGCTCTTGTAGATAGCAAGAGGGAACTCAGGAGTGCTGAACATCTTGTTTCGCATAACTGCTTCCCTTAATTGATTCCATCTACCTGCTAAAAGACGATAGCTCATCTCAAAAATGTCCTTGGTGTCTTTAGTACAACCCTGCCCTTAAACTGAACTAAATTATTTCAACACTCCTTTGAATACGCTTAAGATTAGTGTTAGCTTTAAAGTGGCTTCATAATAGTCTGTTCATTTATGAGAGTGATAATATTGAAAAGATTATGTGGCAAAAAATTCAAAAATACCATTCTCAGCTTGCAGAGACTGTCCTTGTCGATTCCAACATTCTTTCCTGGATAAACCTGAACGTGAATAACACAGGAGAAAATGTGAGATTAAAAGGGATATTTTAACTAAAAATACTCACAAATCTCATGTTTATTACTCCCTCCGATTAAAAATTATTCTCCCATTTCGTTTTGGTCCAAATTTAAGGAAGAGAGAAATTAGTGGAGGAAAATGAAAGTTAGGTGAATTTGTGAGGTTATAAATGATGTGGACCACAAAAAATGGATGAAAAAGGAAAGAATGAGAAATGAAAGAATAATAAATAACTTACCAAATAAGGAAAGTGGGAGAATAACAGATAATCGGAGGGAGTATGACATTCTATACCCTAATACTTACCACGCCATAAAGAATGGTATGCTAGGAAAACAGAGGGCTACAAACAACAATGTACAGGTACACAATCAAACATCATGTTGTAGCACAATCAGGGAAACAAAGTCGAGTGTGTTTTGTAGAGGTTATTGCTCATGGAGACATGGTTCAATATCTAAACTTGATAGAATGAACCATTAACATATCAACCTAAACCTGAATTGCTCCTATGTTCATAAACTAAAGTGATACTAACACAATTATTAACTATTCTCCATTAAAAACCTCAAATCCAGACCCGACCTAAACTAAATGGAGTCCCGGTGGTAAAACTAATGGTGAGACTCTTCTAAATAATTTATTTAAAATTCTAGACCATACAAAATAAAACAAAACGAATTGCTTTGGAGAGGAATCAAACCCGTCCACCAATTTAGAATGCTACCAAAAAATCAAAAACCATTGAACTATTTTACTTTGTATCACATTAAAGTAAGTCACCTCGCCACCTATAATTTACTCTCCGCCAAACATCCCAAACAAAACCACAGACCTACTTAATCATCACAAAATACCACAAATCCATCCGCAACCCACATTCATTATTTAATGTTTGGAGTATCTACCCCAACACTCAAAATTCCACATAGGTTGTTGTATAGGTGTCTGTTTTTACCTTTATTATCTCGACAAGCTGATCCACTCCACTCTCACCAGGAAACGAAGACTGCAAGAATCAAATCGGGGATTAATGTAAAACTCAAACATACACATGCACAAAGGGATTACCAAGCAATAACTCATTCTTTTAGGAAAAAAAGTACATGTCGTAGAAGTGGTACAATAGATGGCAATTATGCACAGTTACACAAATTGAAGTTAAATGTATTATGAGACTCATCTCAATATGGATCTGCAATTATGCACATGTTTTTGCTTCTAGTTCTACCCATTTTTACACTTTCTAAAACAGACCTCAAACAGACAGAATGGAAAATTGAAAATCCAATAACAAACAATAAGAGTGCATCAAGGCATCGAAAACAGCCAATTAGAAAACCCGATAAGCGTACTAAACAATTTGATCATCCAAAGAAGAACAATCGATCCGACAAACACCATAACTTAGCAAAAAAAAACAAAATCAAACACCAAAGAGTTGAACTACAACCAAAAACAAAACCAAACTAAACCAAAACACAGTTTAAAAACGACCAGAGACAGATATTAATTGAAACTAAAATGATAAGAAACGTCAGATAATGACTTCACCGGGCTACCTTGATAGATTTTTCTCATTCATCTCGACTTATTTCACTCTCTCTGGCCCTAAATTGCACTCTAGAAGTATCCCATTTTCCTGTAACAAAACATGGACAAATAAGCAAGAAAACAATTCAGAGATACGTAATTAGACGATCCACCTAAATTTAGGTTGGTCGTATATTCACCCAGAAATCCGAACGTTGAAACACATTGTATATGGGGAATGCGTTTCATCAATTATAAGTCATATTTGAGTTACATGAAGTATTTTGAGTAGCGCTAACCCAAAGTATATATTTCTGGTCAACCACCACCAGAAACCCAACCTGGACCTAACTGTAAATACCTCGACCCTAAAACATGAGCTTAATACGTACATAAAACCTCACAAAAATTTTCCAGCAGCAGATAGCCACCAGTTTGAGAAAATAAAGCAGGTAACAAACATGATAGCATCGACAAAAGCACAATAGACCCACAAATTACAATATAGTAGTGATGGGTAGATTATGGCTTAAACAGTGGTCTGATTATCCTCAAAAATCAATAATGTAAGATACCTTTGAGAGCATAATGACTACAAAACTATCTTCGACAACATTATTTCTTCCAATGTAGTATTGTCTTTAAAAACCTTGCCTTGATTGAATAAGCATCTGTTGTGAAACAGAAAACAAAAGACATCTCCTTGAACAGATTCTATATTTCTCTTGACTTCAGCAACCTGGTATTTCAACCGTACAAAGGCTTACATATACAGCGTACAAAAGTCGGTAAATGTGATAAAAGTAGAGATAAAGAGTGTGCTACTTCACAAAGATGAAAAGCTCTTTATGATTATGTCTACGCCAAACAAAAGCTTAGCTTAATTCCATGGAGTGGAATAGTGTCATCATGTATACTTTTACGAGACCGACTCGCAATGAAATGGAGTTAATTACTCATTGTATCTTAATGAGAAATTCATATCGAGGTGAGGTGTACTATCCAATACTTGCTAGCATCTAATGGCAAGATGGGAAAGACTACATGTCATAGCACATAAACAGAGGAATACGAAGTAATGTTCTAAGAAGTAACCATCAAGGCAGTAAATCATTAGACGTAGACAAGACCGAACGCGAAGTAGAATTAGGGACAGGAAGTCGGTAATAAGGAATGTCTACGCGAACAAATAATAACACAAAGCGTAAAATGAATGAGAATCGTTGCCTAATTGAATCTAATTATGCTGATATTTGTAGAGGAAGGAGGGTGTAGAATGAGGCATGGGAAAACTTAATAAGCAAAAATAAAAAAGAAACAATCAACAAATGAAAATCATAATCAAAGCAAAAAATCTTGAAGTGGACAAGAACTGCAAAACCGTTCAGAAAACAATAATGGAATAAAAGTGTGAAGAAATCAATACCTCCACCTACAGAAACCCTAAAGAATGAAATTAAAACAACATTAGAATCTCCACCCCAATGTAAATGCTTGAAATTAAAGAGTGAGCTACGAATCTACGATACATCGAGTTGAGTAACACCTCAATGTAAATGCTTGATTAATCCTCTTTTATAGGACACTTGCAGCATCACAAAAATTGCAGAAAATCTAAACTCACTGTGAGTTTGTAACATAAGAGAGAGATGTATAGAGCAAACCTTTAAAGCAATCCCGAAACCTAGAAACACGAACCACTCCTAAAAAGACCATATTTTTGTCACGGGTTGTACCCATTCTCTGTCATTTATGCAGCAAACTCAAATGAATAGATAACCGCATGTTCAAATGAATAGGCGTATCAACCGCAGGATAAAAGCGCTGATTTAAGTGAAAAATAATGAGCCAAGATCAAAACTGAACGGTAAAATTAAATCGAACCCCAGCTCGAACTAAAAGAGTAACTGGTCCAAGAAAAACATATCTAAAAGTACAATGAAATCACTGCCCCCATATTTAACCGCTAACTGACCGTAAAACTAATAAGCCCAGATCAAAAGAAAATGGCAAAATGAAATCGACACCCCAGATCAAACCGCCTCGGTAACGGGAAACTAAGATGACGAATCTAACAATTAAAATAAATTAATCAAATGATGGATGGATACTCATCTCATTTTTACAGTAGCTCCGCGACACCTCATACCAATAGTAAATTTGAGAACTATTGCGGAAACTAACCATCTTCCTTGTGAGGAACAGTGACGTAAACAACAATGCTTGACACACCGTTGATTGCTGCTGCTGCCGCCATTGTTGTCGTGTATATGCTTCTTGATAGCTCTTTCGACCTTAATCACCATTAACAACGATCGCACAAATAAATAAACAATTATTCACGCATTTCGCACTAAAAACTCCCTGACTTATTATTCCGTACAAATTAACAAAGATCTTCATTGAAATAAAAGAGTCGTTGATTCGTTGAGCTACTAACAACAATGGCATACACAAACAATCAATTAATCATATCGCACTAAAATTGCCCGGTGACTAATTAAATGGCATCTTTATTTAACCACCAATGATTATCGAGTATGTCTTTCTCGAGAACAGTTACAAATAAACCACTTATCAACCATAGTACTCGGTAATTAACATTGATTACCAAGTATATACTTCTCGAATGCCGCAATTAACCCCAATTTCAAGTGGAGTTATCAGTTACAGATTATATCTCACCAAAACACTTGGGAAATGTATGACAATAAAAACGGTGTGTGTAGGGGGAAAATGGAGTACCTCAAAACGAAAAATATAAGCATGACAGTGGAAGCTATCATAATTAAAATGAAAATAATAATTAAAATCTACAAACCCAAATAATAAAACAAAAACATCATGAAAAAAAAGAAAGTGAACTTACAACGTATAAATGAAACTGAGATAGATGGTTAATATTGATGAAAAGCCTGAGGTAAATAAACCTAAAAGGAAAAGAGATGTAGATTAGAAAGCGATCGGACAGACGGAGATAAAAAAAAAAAAACCTAAAGAAGAAAGATGTAGATTGGAGACTGATGAAGAGTGATGAGATTGAGGAGAAGACAGAAGAAGAAATGAGAAAAAAAAAAAAAGGGATGAAATGATGAAAAGAAGAGGCAGAGAGAGTAGTTTTATGTTATAGACATAATGAAACCACCTCCTCAAGTCTGGTTGAATGTTCAGGTTTGGTCCTGAGACGGTGTTCATATTTTTTGACATCATCATTTTGATTATGTATGCAGTATGATTTGTTCTACCACCAGCACCAAATTAGCCCGGCGTTATACCTTGACAACTTAAGATATGCAGGAATCAATTATATATCCTCGCCTGAGATCAACTTCTTGAAAAGCATAGCTGTAAGAGCGGGGAAAGCCCGAGTGAAACTCATCTTCAGGTTCCTAGCCGCTGAAGCGATTGAGCCTACAACCCGCCAAACATATGGCAGCAATAAAACAATTTGCATCAGGCATACTTGTCCCAAAGACATATATATGGCCGGTTACCAAGGAATTGTATTTGTTGCCGCCTACCACTCTTGTAGCTGATGCTCATAAAGTGGGTCTCCAAGTCTATGCATCTAAGTTTGCCAATGACCAGCCAGGCAGTTATAACTATAGCTATGATCCCTCAGCAGAGTACTTGCAGTTTATTGACAACGGTCAATTCTCTGTCGATGGTGTTCTGACAGACTTCCCTTCTACCGCATCTCTTGCCCTTTGTGAGTCTTTTAACACGAAGCACAAAAACACCTTTAATATATAGCTGCACACTGACTTGAGTTACGTGTTCTACAGCTTGCTTGGCACACCACAAACATGGTAACATTACTCATGGTAAGCAAATTACGTTTGGTAACTGGTAAGGGCCTTGTTTAAAGAGACATCATCGTGACTAGGGGAGACTAAGCCAGGTTTATGGTTTTGAGTTTAACAGGCAAACGGGCTTTGATCATCAGCCATGATGGTGCTAGTGGAGACTATACAGGATGCACTGATCTCGCATATGAGAAAGCAGTCACGGATGGAGCTGATATAATTGATTGTTCAGTCCAAATGTCCAAAGATGGGGTCGCATTTTGTATGGGATCTGCTGATGTTAGTGGAGATACTAACGCTGTCGCTGCTTTCATGCCTAAGGCATCTCGTGTACCTGAAATTCAAGACAAGAATGGAGTCTTTTCATTTGATCTCACTTGGACTGAAGTCCAAACCTTGAAACGTAAGTTTCTTAGATCTCTCGTGTTTCTTTTTCAGCGACAATGTAGACTCTTAGAAACTTGTGACGGTGCCACTTACCGGTTAAATCGCCGCCATTTCAGCTCAACATAATAGTCCTCTAAAACAACTTGCGGCTTTGCCAAGGAACCCGGAATTCAAGAACAAGGGTAAATTCTTGACCCTTGTAGAGTTTCTAGACTTTGCCAAGGCCAAGGCGGTCACTGGAGTTAAAATCAACATACAGGTACGTAGCTAATATTCATGAATCATGATCCTTTCTTGTATTATGATTTAGCCTTAAAAGTTCGGGATTTCAGTTTAGTTCCATTCAGTTATCTTTGTTCTTGAATAAAGCTTCATTCAGTTCAGTTTTGCAAATTAGGGTCCAATGGACATGAATTCTAATAGTATCGCTTGTGTATTTGGTTTTCGCAGAATGCAGCGTTCCTTGCTTCCCGTAAAGGCTTAGACATAGTAGGTGCTGTAACGACTGCATTAAGTAACGCCACATTTGACAAGCAATCAACCCAACAAGTCATGATCCAGTCAGACGATACATCAGTCCTAGAAAAGTTCAAGGAAATTCCGTCATACCAAAGAGTGTACACACTTACCGAGTTAATAAGTGATGCCCCAAAAGCAGCAGTTGATGAAATCAAGAAATACGCTGATGCTGTTGATATTAGAAGATATTGCGTCCTCCTAAGCACTAGCTCCTTCATCAGAAACTTCAGCAAAGTTATCGAACAAATGCAAGCAGTAAATTTATCAGTACATGTTTCGACTTTATATAACGAGTACACCGCTCTGCCATTTGATTTCATGGCAGATCCTATGATTGAGGTAGCAACTTTTGTTGATGGATTGAATGTTGATGCTGTTGTCACTGAATACCCGGCTACCGCCATTGCCTACATGAGTAAGCCTCTGCCTCCTACACCACACCGACAATCAGGGTTCGCAAATGTTACTAAATATATAGTACCAAATAGAATGAAATAGTAGGAGTTTAGTCCTCTGCTAGTAGATAATAAGAGTATAGTCTTTTATTAAACGCGATAATACAGTTAATGACTGCGACGAGTTTGTGGAATATTGCAGGGAGCCCATGTGCAGGAGACAATAGTACAGAGACCGAGTACCAAATACAGACGGTGGAAGCCGGAGCTCTGCTTGGACTCGCTGCACATGAAGTATTGCCACCATCAGGAGCACCTGCACCAGCGCTTGATGCGGCCACCATAGTGGATCCACCTCTACCAGCAATCATCAAGGCTGCAACGTCACCTACGTCATCACCACCTGCTGACAATAAGAAAAGTGCATCTAGTCGAACGGGATCTATTAGTTTGTGGCTCTTGCTGCTGACAACACTCATCATTTCCTCCGTTTTATTTGGGCATTAACGTAAATCGCGAATCTATAGATTTGAAAGGAACATGATGTGTAAGTTACGTATCCAGTTTGATTCGGTTCATGGGTAGATGATCGATCGTTGCCTCAACAGTCTCATTTTCCGAAAGAGAGTCAGACTACTGCATTAGTTGTATATTTGTATACTTTCTATTGTACTCCTCAATAGTGATCTAAACAAAGTGCTGAGAGATGCCAATGGGAATGTTTGAGAAAATTGTTCATATTCTATATGCTCATTGCTTATTGTTCATTACTGAATATATAACCATTTCATAGCAAATATAGACTGAAAAAATATCCTCGTCTGCGCTAGAAAATGTTCACCACCACGGTCACTGGCTACGTCTAACCGACATCACAAATTCTCGTATCAGCGTCTTAGCTACTTAGCTAACATCGGTTCAAAAAATAGTTATCCACTTTTTGTTTCGAATTTCCCTATCCATTCTAGTTTCATTAAAAGAAAACGGATCACATATATCCCGTTCTACCAATATCCAGAAATCTGAATATTCGGAAAAAAAAAAACATCTGGATCAGAATATAATTTGATACAATTCTTGAACGTGAGGAAAAAAAAACATTTGGGGAAAAAAATATTCTAGAACCTAATCTGATTGGACTTTTTCGCTGGTTCGGCTTTGGTGCGTTATAAATTTTGAAATTATAGAAGCAAACTGTCTGTTCGTTTCAATGGTAACAATGTGAGTATGCATTGTATTCAGAACAAGTTAGTCTGCTTGTTTGTCAAAATTAACTCTACTCGGGAATGCCATGCTCATGCGAGATAGAAGAAAGCGATCCACTTTCCTGCTATCAGCCTAGTACAAGGACGCGGTAAATAAGATGGCAATAGGCAAGAAGCAAAGGGAAAAGTAAATTTCTGTTTTTCTATTCACTATCAAGATCTATACTCGTATCTTTTGTCCTCGCATCGCCATTGGAATTTTAGAGAGGGTAAAAATTACTAAGAAAAAAAATCTGCATCACAGATCGTCGACACCTTGGGACTCTTGGGGAACTATTCTCTTCCAGAACCAGTGCTTCCTCCACATGAGGATCATTTCTTCAATAGGGACACCCTTGGTCTCCGGTAAGAACAAGTAGACGAAAATAGTCATGATGGTGACCCAACCAGCGAAAAACAAGAATATCCCGTACTTCAGGCCACACAAGAGGGATAGGAATGACTGTGCAATTACAAAGGTAAAGAAAAGATTGACAGCAACTGTGATACTTTGTCCTGCAGACCGTCTCTCGAGTGGGAATATCTCACTTGGGACGGTCCATCCTAGGGGTCCCCATGACCATCCAAATGCCAGCACGAAGAGGCATATCACAATCACCACTGTAACTGAATATCCTTTCGATAGCTCCCCCGTCTTTCCAAGTTTCGCTCCAAGGATTATTGCCACGATCACCTGTTTCACAATCGGATATAATTGCTTAGTTTCTATTTCCTCTTGAGTGGAAAGTGTGGTTTATGTGATTACTGAAGTTTGGCTTGGTTCATTTTTTGAACTTAAAATTTAGTACTTTAGTTCAATTTAGTGTGCAGGCTTAGTTCATTTTTTTTTTACTTGAATAAGTTCGGTTACATTTAGTTCAACTCAAGAAATTACCGTCTTTACCAGGGTGTAAGAGATATCAATAGAGTACTAACCTGACATAACCATTTGAATTCCTCCGCTAATAAGCAGTACCCTTCTACCTAATCGATCCACAGTGGCAATGGAGATCAGCGTAGAGAATGCAAGCACAGCTCCAGTAAGAGCCGAAGAATAAAGAGAAGCATTTGCAGCGAATCCCATGCTTTGAAAGAGCACAGGAGCGTAAAACAGAATGGAGTTTATTCCTGTGAGGATCTGAAAAGTAGGCATGAAGATAGCCATGATCAGCTGCGGTCTGTTCCTCCTCTCGAGGATGTTTCTAAAGGGGTGCTTGATGGATTTTGCAAACTCGCTTGCCACAACCATGTCCTCGAACTCTGCAGAAACATCCTTGGTCCCTCTTGTTTTCTCGAGGATCCTGCGCCCTTCCTCAGTGTATCCTCTCTCGATGAGGCTGTTGGGTGTCTCTGGTACCAGTATGCCTCCGATGATCATGAGGGATGCCGGTAGTGCTGCCAGGCCAAGAGATAACCTACATCCCCATGGTTCGAGCTTTGAGGTCCCGTAATTGATCATGTTTGCTGTGAATATTCCAAGAGTTGTTGCCAGTTGGAACAACATGTTCACACCCCCTCGTATATGAGTCGGTGGCATCTCAGATAAGTACAGAGGTACTGCCTGAAAGAATTAATGAGTTAAAGTAAAATTAGGCTATAGCTCGGGCATACAAGTGCGAAAAAACCCTAAAGAATAAACATCGATGTATATTATATATGTACGACTGTACGTTGAGGGGTTTACCTGATTTCCAAAGCCAATGCCGAAACCAAGCATGATCCTACCCAAGAGAAGCATGGCGATATTGACAGCAGAAGCATTGAGAGTAGCGCCAATGAGGAAGAAAATGCCACCACATATAATGGTAATCCGACGGCCATAGGTTCGAGTGATGGGGGATGCAACAAGGGAGGCAACCAACCCAGCAAGATATAGAGAAGAAGTGAAGGCAGCAAGGACTTGGTCGTTGAATTTGCAGTAATTGTTTTCATGTGCTCGTTTCTTTTTCTCGAACACTCCAGGGAAGAAACGGCTTAAAAAGCCATCCATGGATGTCACCCCTCCTGCATTAGTATCACACCAAGTCGATCCTTAGTAAACTTTATTCATCAGTTGAGTTGCCACGCCTACGATTAGGCTGCGGTTGTGTACAATTGACAGCTTTCTACTGCAACCTTCAACTCTTAACAAAAGAACCGAAGAAACATAACACGGGTAGTTTCCAAGTCCACTTTCAAAGTTAATATTGCCAATTAGTCTGGCGTGCTTAGGAGACTCAATGAGTAGAGAAGCTTCGACAAGCTGCTCAGAGTTAGCTCGGTCAAAGTATACTGAGCTCGAGCTCACCAAAGCTAAATTGAGCTCGTTTTTTCGTTTTCCATTACATCGATATTTTTAACATATGTGATCATGGTTACTTAATTTATGTTATTTCGATAATTAGATTTTGAAAAACTTTAAAAAAACACAAGTATTGAATCGAACAGAGCTAGAGCTTCAACTTTGAAGGCTCGACAAGCTTCAAGCCGAACTCGAGCTCAAGCTCAAAGTTCCAAGCCAAACCCGAGCCCATATGAGCTCTATCTCGGCTCGGTTATACCGGTGCATGCTCCTTCACAGCTAGTCTCATAGAATAGTTCGGCTAGGTAGTGACATGGTCAAGTGTAAACACAATCCAAAAGATATACGTTTGCCAATTTCAAGTGGAGTTATCAGTTACAGATTATATCTCACCAAAACATTTCCAAAAGAAATTGTTGGCTATTTATTTTTTCCAATTCTGTGACACAATTCAAATGAAAAATAATAGTTATGGTCATGTTTGATATCATGTTATTGGTTCCGACATTAAAATTAAGAATTTTTAAAATTAAAAAAAAAAAAAATGAAATAATGTGTTTTTGAGAATTTGTCTAAAGGAATTTGAAATGACAGCTTTGCGCCTTCAAAACAGGCTTACCATATCATTGGAGTCTATGAGCCCACATTATCACGAGAGCATGACGAAGGAGGCTGATCGCAAATTTGGAGCTTTAAACTATCTTAAAGTTGAGTACAGGCCATTTCAGCTTGGAGTAAATGAATACATCAAATAAGCAGCTTCTCTCGCTCACATCGAGAAATTAATCAATGATGACACTTTCTACCAAGAGCTTGTGGACCATCGTGACAATGAACTACAACGCTATGAGGAACTTTTGAAATCTCACCACGAAGTGAAAGCCACCTTGGTAGCTTCTACTAATTTATTGTGTGAAAAGGCTTCTTCTCTTGATGGTTCTGCTGAGTCAGTCATGGAGTGGTCATCGTGTGAGGCTGAGAATAGTGGGTGTGCTGGAACCCTTCTTCAGGCCACCGAAACTATGGCTGAGTGCAAGGAGAGCTTGCAAGTTGCATCTCTGAAAGCTGAAGAAGCCCTGAAGAAGCCCCGAAGATATCTGAGGATAGAGAAACGAACGAAGGGAAGCCCAAGCTGCATTTCAGATAGCCCAGACTCAACATCATTTTGCACGTAAAAAAATAAAATAATTGCGAGAAAACATTGCTTCTTCATGATCAGTTACTTCTAGACTCTCTACAATAATGTTACTTTCGATGTAAGGCATAACAGCAGATTGCATTGTTATCAAACCTTCAACGTGCAGCATGAGCATTTTACAAGCAACATATGTTATCTTTAGGTAATAGAAAAGAACCTGGTACGCATCTTCATATTTGAATGCAACAAGCTGAGGTTCATCATCAACACCAGGCCACTCAAAATCTTCAAAAGTTGCATCGGGATTTGTTTTCCACAGTCCCGCTACCTTATTTATCACTTGTGCGCTTATTTGTCGGGCCCTTAGTTGCTCCTGTTCAGATGGGACCTGCAGCAACCAACCAACTCTTTTACAGCGAGCAAATTTAACTATAAATTAAACAAAAAAAAAACATCTTCTAATTTGACAAATTAAAATATGCCTTTACAACCCTTGAAAGGAAGCAGCGATCATCAATAAGGGGACACCATTGACTCAAATCCCAATTCATGTCTTTGAGTGCATTTGCAGTCAAGTTAGGCTCCCAACATAGAAGAACAACTACACTATCTGTCTTTGCAGAAATAAATCCAAGCAGGAAAACATTACGACACCCACAATTGTAACATTCAAGAATGGGTCCTCCTAACGGACTATTTTGATGCTTTGTTCTAACCTGCTAAAAATCCATCGGAAAAAAAACCTATATGACCATCAAGAACAGAATAACAAATAGGTCCAATACGTGCCAAGTTCAGTCTTCAACCACGAGTATCCCAGCTCGTTAGTTTGGACATAGAATTATAAGAAAACCCTAAGAAACTATTCTTGTGTCAAACTATTTCTTTCAGGGCAATACAGGTCTGCTCCGGTGATGCGGAAGAATTCATAAAACACAAAGCAATGATGGCTTCACCAAAGTCACCAAACACCTCAATTCGCCTTTCCGAAAATGACAAAACCTCAAGCCATATAGTAGTCAGCAAAGCCAAGTTAATCCCGGTCACATATTCAAAAAACCAACCACATGTACGACAGATACCCCCCACCCCAAACAACCATAACCCTTTCTAATATATGTAATTTTAAATAGGCACCATCCTTCAATGCCAATGCAAATAAAAGTATAATAGCCTCGGGCAAAAATTGTCTTACATTACATTAATATGAGACAGTTTCCGTCATTTCCGATGGAGCCAAAGACTTATTATTCTTTGGTTGCAGATTATGATGGAATAAAGTAAAATGGCTACTTAAACTGGCTGCCCTTCTTTTTATTATGGAGTGGCAGTCATGCTATGCAATTCTCGACGCAATTTTCATCTTGGGTCATTCGGAAATAGCCTCTTTGTGTTATAAACACAAGGGTAAGGCTCCGTACATCCGACCCCCCCTTACCCCGCTACTTGCGGGAGCCTTTACCGGCACTGGGGTTACAGTTGTTGTATTACATTAATATGAGACGGGCACACGAACCAATTGTAGCTAAAATCTATCCACACTCATTATACCTACTCAAAACCGTAGCTTCAAGGTTCAAATTTGGAACGTATCGTTCATCAAGGCCATCATCTCAGCCGCTAAACAATAGCGTCATCATATAATAACACTAACAACTTAGAATTAAAAAAAAATAATCGTAAATTCATCAAAATAACAACAAAAAAACTCGATAAATACATCATATCAACAATTAACAGTTTCAAATTCATGCATGTTTACTTCTATACCTTTGATTATCTTTTCCCATCATCCCCAAGCCTTGCTCCTTAAAATGTTCGCCAAATTTTAAATTCCTAAATAGTTGTGCTCCCTACATTATTCCGTCACTTTAAAATTCAGGCACATTAACTTCTATACCTTTGATTATGTCTTTTCCCATCATTGCTAAACTAACACCTTATAAAGTTAGCCAAAGTTTAAATTCCAAAAATTAGTTGTGTTCCTACCTTACTCCGACACTTTAAAGTCCACACACGTTTACTTCTATACCTTTGATTATGTCTTTTCCATCATTTGTAAGCCTTACCCCTTAAAATGTTAGCCAAGTTTTAAATTCCTAAAAATAGTTGTCCTCCTTACATTACTCTGACACTTGAAAATTCTACACTACCACGACACTTTAAAATCCGGACAAAATAGCAGTATGGTTTGGCTAGGGAGTAATTTATTTTCTCATTGGTGCAACAACCAATTTACAAGCAAAGAAAGGCACCCTTCGTTTGGAGAACTGAACTGAATTGAATGTTAATGACACTCCAATCATTAGCAACTTTGAAAATAGAAAGCAGGGAGTTAACCCACCTTACCCATATTTCCAGGGCACAGCCTCCACGTTGAACCGTGCCTCAGCTTGCAGCCTTGATTATTGAGCTACAGACTGCTCATTTGAAAATAGAACATATTAAAAGCATGTATTTGACGTTGTCAATGCTGGAGAGCTGATAATAATAGTAATACAATAAATCAAAACCTACGCTAAGACCCAAAATGAGCAATGAACTCAACAGATGTACGCTACGAGCCTAAAAATCGAGCCAATGCATTCAATATCTTAAGTTAACGATAATATGAGAAACATCTCAAACTCATAAACTGAAAATATTACCGTGATTACGGAGGTGAAAATCCAAGAGCACAACTGTAAATAACAAAGTTTGATCAAAAAGCAAATAAACAAAACAAACAACCAAAAAGAAAAAACAAACATCAAGCCGGCGTCTCAAAGTTATTATGAAACTAAATGCACCCTTACATCAAAATAGAAGCATTCTGAGGCCAAGAAACATGTCAGTTCAATTTTGGGACTCGGGGTTATTTAGGGGGGCTTTGGGTCGAGCCATTCCACTCATTCAAATTTCAAACACATGAGATTGAATTTTATTTTCCTACCCATTACCTAGAAAACAGTAATATGATTTCCCATCAGTCGTTTTGAGTCAATCAGGATCACTTTTAGGCTAGAATCAATTTCGGGTCAGGTCTAAGTCATTTCGAGCCTCCAACCATTTTTTTTGGGTTTCTTTACACCGGTCAATTTATAGGCGTTTGTAGGGTGCTTTTCCGAGCCTTTGATCGCTAGTCGATCTGAGCCATTCAATTCTTAAGCTAGGGTCAATTTCGGGCCAGGTTTGAGTCATTTGAGCCCCCGATCATTTTTAGTGTGCTTTGTACAGTCCGTTTGGTTCTCGGTTCTGCAACTAAAGTCGCGATCAAAATGTCAGCGATCACTTTTAGTTTGCCTTTTACGGGTCCATTTCAGGTCAATTTTGGGGCTCGGGTCTGCACACTAAAATAGCCTGAAACATATCCTCACCACTAAGTGTCGTGATCAAAATTTAACTCGTCACTAAATGTGTAGAGAGCAGCAATTTTCTAGCGACTTGAAGTCACAAACACGAGGAACCCTAACGTCAATAAAGGGGTTCTTAGCAAGATCTTTATAAGCTCCGATCCTACTAACTAACCGTAGTAACACATGCTAATCAGTTTGGCTAATTATTTAAACCCTAGGAATAATATAGTCGCTACGTAAGACGAACCAGAAACCAATAAGTAACAGGAATACAAACGGAAAAACTGAGCCTACAAAAACAAACTAAAAAATACCGGAGGCTACAATTTGGACAAAAGACACTTGAAATCTCTAATGGTTGGTTCCTAGCAATGACCATTTTTTTACCCCACTTTTCAAAGCATTTCATTTTATTTTAACCAATCTTTTAAAGAAGTGCTATTTACGGGGAAAAAAACAGCCTATGTCAAACTGAAACCTAAGCACGACCCCGCCAGCTAACTGGCCACTTATCTATATAACCCTATTAAAAAGGAAGAAAACAAATCCAACAAAATATGATGTTAAAGCCACGTAGGCAAATAAAAAACCTCAATTAAATCTCTGAAAAACGTTGGAGGCAGAAACACTTACGGCTTCCTCATGAATGCTGGCTCTCTCAAACCCCTGGGATTCCTCTTTTATGTGTAACACCAGCATCTAATTCTAGTGACATCGCAAGCCTTTGTGTCACTTCACCTCCCCAATGCTTAAACCCTTGGATTAATTGTGGCCGATGAAGAGCTCTTAGCATTCAAAACCATCGGTTAGTCGAGGAGTTTATGGTATTTACTCTGCCCCCTATATATGGACCCCCTCCCCCAATTTCCCTTTCCCGCACCGCTTCACGCCAGCTTGCTATTTGACTAGCTTTGTAAGTTCCTACACCCTTTCTCAAGCACATGAGTCTCTTATTCAATTACCCTTGCAAACATTCTAATTGCGATGATATGATCTATTATAATTTGTCGGATTCCATTACCCAAGCTATTAAAAATGCTTGCCTGGAGGCATATACGTGTTTACCTCTTGTATTGTTTGTATTGTCGGGCTGCCAGTCCGATAAAAATAATTTGAGTAAAGCACATAGCACCACAATTTATGCCTCGAGAAACTAGTGGTTTTGAATGCTTTCAGGCCTGTCCATGTTGCCTTGCGTATGTTTGCATAATTCAACAAATGAATGGAGATTAAGGCGTGCACTAATAGCACAATCGGTGCTTCACAATAGCTTTATGTGCTAATCGGTATGTAGATATACTGTCGTAAGTTGTTAACCTTTCATTGTTTTTTGCTTGCATTTGCCAAGACATGTAATAATTGATTACTTTTTTACGCATCTTCAGCATTGAACTTTCAATGTTGGTGCAAATAAAGTCATTATGTGACCTACTTTGGCTCAAGTCCTCATCTTTTGCTTTGTCTTTTTGATGGTTTGCTAATAGCTTGGTTTAATTGTCATTTCAAATGTTGGTGGCCGCATTGGTTGCCAGTCGATGTTTGGTTTTCTAATAATTAAAAGGTACTAGAAATCTTTCAAAGGGTGCTAAAACTATACAAGGTGACGGCAATGTGAGAAATCAAAGTTGTAAAAGGGGGAACTTACAGCGTTAGTAGGGATACTAATTATCTACAAAGGGGCTCAAAGAAAGTGGTCTTACATTAGCTAAAATAAATAACCAGTTTTTTAGGTTTTTGCCTATTGGAGTCTTTTTTTGTTCTTCATTCCATTTTTACATCCCCAACTATACACCGGGCCATTATTTTATAAATTGGGATCGCATGTTGTGCATATTATAAGCTACTACGTTGTTTGTTCACTCAGATGGATGTTGCTAAGAGGATACAACCCTCAACAACCGATCCGCTGCTGCAAGTGGAAATAGGTTTTTAGGGGTTGCATCCTTGGACAGAGGAGGGTCAAAATTAGAATGGTAGGATGTGTCTCAGCTACAGGGATACAAGTCACACCGAAACTCAGGCCGCCTGTACAATTGTAAAAAACGATTAATATCAAGCCTAGGTTAATTTTGTCCCTTCTTTTATCTGTTGGTTTTTCAATTTAGTTTCCCTTCGATAATAACATGACTCACAAAGGAATCACGAGTAAGAACAAACCAGATGCCCAATTGGACTGGTGTTTGGTATTTGTTTATGCCTTCAAGTTAATATTATTGTGAAAATATTGGTCGTATTTTTTGATTAAATTTATCATGTAGATTTTAGTTACCACTGATATTGCTAAAACTGACACGATATTAGGCCTACATTATTTTTGTAGAGCTCTCGATAATCACAGCCTTTCTATCTATTGCTTGAGCAGATTTACACGAAGGGCCATCCTTGGAGGTACATGTGTGATCCTCGGATCGGAGGTACATGTGTGTTTAAAATATACTTTCTCTTATCCTTTACATTTTCCCTGAAATAGTTAAGACACAGTATATCCATTGGTGTTTTCTTAGTTGCTACTTGCCTACTTTTAAGAAAGTTAACTTTGACAAGTGCAGGACAATACACCTTTGCATTTATTCGAAGTATGTGTCTTCTTTTTTATTTAAATAGCATCCTATGGTATTTCAAAACTCAGTGCAACTCGGCAGGTTTACTAAGCAAAATTTTTGAACCTTGGTCTATCCGATTTCCGCTGTTATGTCTATTTATCATGAACCCATTAAGTTCAGCACATTTGCACATTTGTTGTTTTCCAGAAATGAGTTCTTCATGGCCTTACTTAGCTAAGTGTAATTTAATGGAATATCTACCTTAAATAAAACTTTGAGCTATATGAATTCATGAGATAATTGTTCACCCCAACAAGTTTCATGTCGAATGATATTCTTGCTTGTAGGTTTAGGGCAGAAATATGGAGCTGACTTCCCCATTAATTGAGCTTACTAAAACACGAGTGTAGAAGCATTTAGCCCCTTCCCTTAACCTTGCATTGTGCATTATAGCTATTTTATAATATCATTTGCTTTTCCTTCCCTGTTTTTGGATTTATTTATTTTAAGAGTGCTATTTCAATGATTTATGGGTTCCGGTTTCATAAAAATACTACAACCAATGTGTGTTATAATAAAAATAATGTGATATCCTCTATGGAGTAATGAATTATTTATCATGATATCCAGATCATTGAATTCGTGAATTAAAACCATGGCATTCAGATAAAAGCCTCTAGAAGTGTAACTTCAGATGTTGGAGGTAATATCTCCAAGTGGTTGTCTGTGTGGTTCTCCATCCTCATTTGTGACTAAAAGCAGAAAACCGAGGGAGATGACGTGCCGGACATGTGGCGTTGTCCTAAAGTTGCTTTATTGAAAATAAGTATCTCTGACCAATTACCCTACTCCACCTTATTCTCTTTCACCCAAAATTCAGAATTGTTTCTCCTTACATGTGTTTATCTGTGTATTTTATCACACCATGTACCTACGATTTGTGGCACGGTTTACTAGATGTAATGCCTACCCACCTACGTGGGTAGCCTAGATGATGTTATGTTTCTCAATCGAGCAATATGCTACAATCTAATAATATTAAGTCATCTTTTTCCTCATTATTGTTCCCTTTGCTGATTATTTGCAACCAGTCTGTAAACGTGTGATTAGAAACAAATTTTGTGGTTGTGGTTCCCCGAGGCACTTGCCTGGTAAATCATATTGGTTGTACCACAACCACAAGGGGTGCAAGTAAAGACATTTGATATAACAACCTCAAACACACCACGCTACCTGGTGTCTACGCTCCCTTTTTATACATTTTATGGCTACTCCCCTTTTGTGACAACATTATTGTACATCAGTACCGCAACACACATTAAGTACTTTTTGGCCATCCTATTCCTTTGGTCAAACGCAATAAGATCCTTCTAAATGTGAACAGGGTTTTAAGGGGGGTGGCTTAAGACATGTGGAACTCTTCATGTGATGCATTGGAGGATACAATTCATATTCAGCATGATTGCCCACATGCCTCGAAGGTATGGCGAAGCTTGACTGGTGGAATGAAAGGGATACTAGACATTGATGGATCCTCACGAGGAAATCCAAAACTAGCAAGAGGGGGCGGCGTTGGCGTAGCTACTGTTACACAAGCTGAAATTTTAGCGCTTCGACGAGGTCTTCTCATTGCTCGAGACTGATACATAAATAAGCTGCTCATTCAAACTGAATCTCAAGTGGTTAAAGCTTTGATACATGCTGATGATCAACAAACTCTTACGTATGCCAGCTCGCATCATTCACAGTTGCAAGGCTCCTCCACAAGATTTTAGAGCTGAAGCACCTCATTTATGTCACCATTTTGATTTAAGTCCATTTATTTGAAAAAGGGTTAATATAATTGTTTGGTACTCCGTATTTGATTGCATGGTAGTGCCTATAGACTATGTTTTACCCATAGTTTAATTTTGGCTCCAAACACTTCAAGACAGTAGCTTGCCTACAAATGCAAAAACTCTACCAGGACAATGAACAATGCAACTCAATACCAAATGCACACGGAAAAAATTATTGCAACTCAGGAAGTCAAAAAAATAAAACCAAAGGAGCAATAAGGAAACAAGTGAAAAAAAACAAGCAAATGGATTAAACACCGAAAGAGCAATTTAAGACGGCCCGTGAATGTTCACGGGCTACAAAACTAGTTGTAGGTTAAACCGTTCATTACTCTTACGTAAAATCAAATTCGAAGCCAGAAGCAATAAAGTAGTGATCAGTCAGCCCCTTCTAAAATCCATCCCTACTAGATCCGCTGCCGGTAGGCAAACGTAATAACACTCTCAGAGCAACCTATTAACGACCTGAAAACTCCCCACCCGTAAGGGACAAACGAACTAATCTCGATCAAGAAGAAAACAATTCATAAACCCAAAACATCTAAGACTATAACATGTAAATAATGAGACTAAACCAAAAAGGAAGCCAAATGGACACAACAGGAGGTGGCCTAAAAAATAAATCAACAACCGCGAAAAGTTAGTTGGCATATCTGCCCGACCCAAAGACCAACCCAGTGACCAGAATCAGGTGTAAAGAATAATTGTAGGCAAAATTGGCAAAAGAAAGATCAGTTGACAAAATTGAAGACGGAAGTATTACCTGCTGTCCAACAAAAAAGATCAGCAGATTAGCAGATCAAGTGACAAATTTGAAGAGGAGAGAAGTCAATTGTTATGCTATGTCATACAGATATTTACATGAAAACCTGAAAGCATAAAAGGAATTCAACCTTCATCACGTTCCAAAGAACAACAAAAAGGAGGGTCATACTTTGACATAGAGTGGTTCATAAAGTTCCTGATATTTATTTTCAAGTGTTTTTCTCTCCTCAAAGAACTTGGCCTCAAGTTCAAGTTCATCATACTCCCTCTGCACATCGGAAAAGTAGGAAACCCATTAAACAAAAAGAGAACTCGATCATAACATATGCAACCTGTAAAATATCACTAAATTAAAAGTAGGTACTTATGAAAACGACACATATGTTCATTGCCACGCCAAATTACACCAGTTAAGCAGTAGTAAACGAATTATCAATAAGTAAAAATAAACCTGAATTTGCTTGAGAAATTCAACACGCTTCAAAATCTTAGGTGGTAAATTCTCCATTACATCAGCAGTCTGGCTTGGCTACAAGATAACATATACAAAAAGAAAAATATTACACTAAATTACAAATAAACACAACACAAACCTATTCAAAGTAGATAATACTTTAACTCCGTCAAACAAGATAGTTGAAACATCGCAAAAAAAAAAAAATTGATTTACGAGTGAAAATATTACCTTAAGAGCATTCATAAGTGTCTCAGAAGTAAGAGCTGAAACCAAAGGAAAAAAACGGTTCATAAAAATCAACAGAGAAAAGTCGATAAAACCTTTAATCGAAAGGGGTGTAAATCACAAATGAATACAAAGAAACTACGATTAAAACCTTGCATAGAAAAGTGGTTTAGATTTAAAAGAACAACAACAATCCAGATCAAATAAAAAAAGGGGTTGACGGTTTGAAGAAGAACACCAAAAATCTAAACAACCCTAAATCAAAAGGGGCTTTACGGTTTAACGAACCCAGAAATTACAAAATCAAAGACTAAATTGAAATGGGAATTACAGCAAAACAGCATCAGACTAAATTGAAATGGTAAATGAGAGATAGATATAGGAAGCGAGGGAGAGAGGAGGAGGGAGGAGGCGGAAAGAACGAAAAAAATGACCTTTAGTACTTGAGTTAGATCTGCACTAGGAGCATGGCAAGCTGCTCTCAATCGTTTTCCATATCCTGAATTCCCGTTGAACATCATAAATCAGCCTCCATGTATGCGTTTTTCTTAAAACTGCATCAAAAACCAAAAAACCTTACAGAAACAAAAGCAATTTCACCTCAACACACACTGACCCTAACCCTAAATGCGAAGGTAACATGGGCAAATGGCAATCACACAAAAGGCACAGCCTTTATTACACTCAAACATGAAATCAATTTGCTTGAAAGATAACCCTCTATTCCTCTAATATGAAGATGGAGATTAAGGCGATAACATATTCATTGATTTAACGCCTCAGCTACAAACAAGTAAACAATACAGCGCCAAACCATGTAAGAAAAACATAAAAATCATGTCTTGCCAAATTTGGGACTGTCATAAAGCAAAACGGAACAAACCGTCTAAAACTAAAACTAAAACTCATACTCTCATCATGTCTTGCCAAATTTGGGACTGTCATAAAAGCAAAACGGAACAAATCGTCTAAAATTAAAACTAAAACTCATACTCTCTTGCGGCTGCTGCCGACCCTTCCCATGCTTCCCATCCTAAACTTCATTTGAAGAACACCTACACATTAAAAATCAATCAAAAAAATCAAATCTATCGTGTTAATTAATAGCCTAAGAAAAATATTTTGGAAAAATATATACTTACTGTAATACTTCCTTGACCAGTTTTAATGGATCAAATCGGGTCAGATGAATCGCCTTTGCCAGTTCAATCATGTGATTCGGAAATACACTCTGATATGCATATTGAAGGTGCACCTCTGTAATGACCTCACTTAGGTCACTGGGATATGCGCGTACAATATCATCCTCATCCTCACCGCCCTTCTTAGAGACGTGATCGAACGCATCCCTCATGCGTACGATCCCGTTACCATGGGTAAACCAAGTGATTTGTGGAGCTAGGTTGTGTGTGCGTAAGCTGTGTGTCATACTTTTACTGGCAAAATATTGATCGCCATTATCCATTAGCTTCATAAGCACGGGGTGTCTCGTACTTTTCACAACACTTCGCCAATTACCCGAGGTCTGGGAATCTCGAAAAGCATCTTGAGATTCATTGAAAACATCTTTACCCTTATCATTCAACACTTCCTCTCCCAAGTCGCGAACGTAATTAGCCCGCATCTTCGGGGTCCAAAAAATATCCTCGTCAAAAACTCCGTTGGCAAAGGCGTATCAGGACTATTTTTTTTTTTTTATCAAAAACACAATTAAGTTGTTAATTTCATTGCTATAATCAGGGGCAGACCTATGTTGAAGGCTACATGGGCTTAAGTCCATCATAAACTCAGATTAATGGGGAATGAGGATTTTTATGGGGAACATCATACATAGTTCAATTCCCTCTGCTGCTGCCTGCTCATCATTTATTATCTAAATTTTTATTCCCTATAATACAATGTAATGTTTCATCCTTGATACCTTGCCTAATATTATTACTCTTACCCGATCTTTTCAGTTTCAAATGTTACGAGGATGAATGTTTTTGGCACACAAATTTATGACTAGATATTAAAATATGTTCTGAAAATATTTTCGCTTAAATATTCTTTTTCGAATATGTTATTTGTTTAATTTTGTCAACTTATCTTTTACGAAACTTGAGGATTGAGAACATTATTTAGAAACTTAGGTTGAAATCAAATGTAGGTTTATTGTTTTTGAAATTGCCAAAGGGATACTACCAAAAAAAAAATTCAAAACTCTGTTTCAACAAATACAAGGCATATTTAATCAAAAAAATTGATAGACATTTGAAAATAGAGCAAGGACATTTCGTGGTACTCAAGGCGATATTCCAAAAATTGTTCTTACTCAAGGAATCATTTTTACCGAAATTTAACCTAAAAAAGTAAACTAGGTCAAAAAGTATTATACATCCAACTTAACTTAGGGAGCTCCCTTTGTAAACTTATTGAGTTACACTCTCTAATTTTACAGAGAGAGCTCACTAAAAGTTGAGGCGGATGTATGTGTATCTTTATGTACAATTTAAGTATTTTAACCGCCCAATTATTGGCAATGTATTCAATATGAATATTAAGACAAGGAAACATAAAAAAAATTGATGATTATGTATATGTGTCTCCTAAGTCCTAACTTATTGCACATTTGCACTACGGAAAAAAAAATCATTTGGTTTACTTGTTCTTTTGTAACATCAAACAATTTAATGACCAAATAAATCTATATGGCTTGTATATCATGTTGTACAATACGAATTTAACATGTTTTCGTATATACGGTTTTAATTCCAAAACTAAAAAAAAGTACCTATAACTTGACCAGTTGAGAAATAAATGAAAAAGTTATATGTAGCTTACGTAATATTAATCGCAATTACTTCAACAATTCTTTACTCGATCAAAAGCAATTACGACTTATTTGTAAAGAGGATATCACACTTATTTTCAATTATATATGTATTGTTATATCATCATTACAAATAATAAAAACCTATCACACAATATAATACTATTTTGTTTTTCAAAAATTGAGTCGACTCACTGGGTGACGCCCTTAATTATTTAATTGCTAAAACAATATTCTATCCATTTCTTATATCAATAAAAATTCTCCATATTTCTTCTAATATTTAGAAAATAATTAATTAAGTAGTAAAAAACATTTAAGCAAATTCTGAATTCATTAATAGTCGTCATATGTGTTTGTGTTTGATTTTGTTGTAATTAAGTGAATAAAATACAAAATATAAAATACTAACCCTAGAGTAGTCCACCAAGCTGTTAGCCAATCAATTAAAGCATCGAACTCAAGTTGAAGCGTATCTGAGCCACGAACTTTATGTTGAATCTCCCAAAAGAGATCTCGCACCCAACTAACACCAGGAGCTCCATGTGTTGCTGAAGAAAAATAATGCAACCATTGATTATATATATATACTGTGAGAAAATTAAATGTTTTGGTCTAAGAAAAATAAGAAATGTTACCTAATCTATACTCTCAGAATATATCATTTGACTCTTTCGATAAAAACATGTTCTCTAACTTCATAACCGGTATAAATTCCTTTGATCTTGTAACAGTAAACCAAGTAGCGTTGATTATGCTAATCAACACCTTTTTTCCGTTGCTCGTCAAATACATGTATTCCGATTCCTATTTTTGAGAAGCCAGATTGAATACATCTACCGACTGGAAAAAAAAGTCAGCTGGGAGATCATGTAACGACTTAGTTTGATGGCATT
This sequence comes from Gypsophila paniculata, assembly GCA_032274805.1. Taxonomy (NCBI): domain Eukaryota; kingdom Viridiplantae; phylum Streptophyta; class Magnoliopsida; order Caryophyllales; family Caryophyllaceae; genus Gypsophila; species Gypsophila paniculata. The sequence continues at coordinate 1,596,935 of JAUEKU010000003.1, forward strand.
CCGTTGCGATTACATAGTCCGGAAGCTGGAATGAATACGGTTGTTCAACTTGGGTTAACGTTTCATCTAAAGGAAAGTTTATCATCATCTCGTTGAAGAGACGGTAAAGTTTTTCCGGGGTTACGAGTGCATTATGGGCATAGCTTCGGGTTTGTATTTTAGTACCAATAAAACGCATTTCACCGGTTCGTTTGTCGTGAAGCCTTATGTTACCGGACTGATCAACAACCCTTTCTAAATCATCTAGTGGAGTTTGATGGTGAGTGTTCATGATGGGGGACTTTTTTGTTTGAGGTATGAGTAGTAGTAAAGAGGAGGGAGGACTAAATTTATATATTAATTAGTAAAGATGAGTATATATTGCTGTGAGGGTGTGAGTAGTAAGTAATTGGTAAGGATGAGTATATATTGCTGTGAGGGTGTGAGTAGTAATTAGTAATTAGTAAAGATGAGTATATATTGTTGTGAGAGTGTGAGGTATGAGCACAAAGAAAACAATTAAATTTATCAAGTACTCCTCATCGAATTTATGTATTGGTGTGAGAGTGTGAGGATAACAACGGTAATATGCACTAAAATGGTGAGCTGAGTAGGTAGCAAAGAAGAAAGGCTGTAATATTTCATTCATAAAAAAGGAAAGCACGTACACATACATAGCTGCATGCCTAGGTGCAGATATGCATGGAAATTAGTAATATTATTATTGACTTACTTAATTATTGATGTACTCTGGACCGCAGGATTATTTGGTGATCAAATTTTGGCCATTTTAAGTAACGGTAATAATTAGATGAAAACAAAAATAGAGGTAAACAGTTCATAACGAAAATGATTTTATTTGAAATAAATTTTTATAATGACTTCATGGTGTTGCTTTTGAAAAAAATAAG
>JAUEKU010000003.1:1597924-1609351 GCA_032274805.1 Gypsophila paniculata
GTAAAAAAACAAGTGAAAAAGGAAACATAAACTAGTGTCTTAGGGTAGGACGGAATAAAATGGAATATGTAAACGAATAGCAGATGTAGTAGTACAATGACCTATGTATTTACTACATTTCTTGAAGCTGCATTTTACCCATTTCAACGCGCGCAGACAAAAAACAACAAGGTAGAAAAGAAGGGTAACACACATTACCTACCTATCTTCTTTCGCGAAAAAGACTGAGCAGTTCAGCTGTGATAAATCGCGCAACAATCAGACCGTGCAAACAATGGGCATTGCATACGAGAGTCGTAGAGTGACACTATTGTAAAATGTGCTTCGTATACTAGTAAGCAAACAGTTGAAAACTTTAGAGGTTTTCTTTAACAAAGCAAAAGCAAAGTGTTACATAGAGAACTTTCTTGGAATTATCATCATCTAAGAAATACTAAAAATGGAAATATTGTGCAAGACTGTAAGGTATGACTTGTATGTTAGCATAGTGGAATACTCTCTTAGAAAGTGGCTTATTACCCAAAACTTAAAATTGTGCCATAAAAACGGTTATTATTGTCTTAGTTTTCGTTCTTTCTTTCAGACTGAATTTTATTGAATTGACGAAAACTGAACTTATTTAAGATTAACAAGTGAAACTTTAAAACAGTTCAAAAGAACAAAATCACAACGCAATTACTATAATCTTCGAAACATTTACAAAGAGGCCGGCCACAATCTTGTTTTGCAACCCATTATTAGTATTGAGACTATTGATTACAACATAAAACACTAAATTGATTTTGATTTTGCAATCGGTTCTCAAGAGTCGAGACTAATTCCTATACTATGTTGTATTAGGTTCTAATGTGGAATATCGTGTTAAAAGGTAAACTAAAACGCATCTTAAACGATCGCCAGAAAAATAAATCGCATCCTAAACCTGAAACCTCCATATAGAAAAAAACAAGACTTCATTAAATACCCATCAACCACATTGTTTTTTTAGCAATAAAACACTACAAGAGCTACATAGCAATAAAACACTACCAGAGCTGCATAGCAATATTACTAATAAAACACTACCAGAGGTACATAGCAATAAAACACTACCAGAGCTACATAGCATATTACTAATAAAAGACTACCAGAGCTACATAGCCATAAAACACTAAACACTACCAGAGCTATATAGCAATAAAACACTACCAGAGCAAACGACCTCGCTCATCATCTTCTTTCGCCTAAAGAGCTTGCAACAATAATCAAAACGCAAGCCAAACCCGACAAAAAATGCTATAAACAAGCAATCACTACCTAAAATCGGTATATCTCATCTTCTTTCGCCTAAAGGGCTTGCAACTTAGAAGAATTATCAACACACAAGCCCAAATTAATAGGAATAAACAAAAAATGCTATCGCAATCACCATAGACAATGCGCAATCAAAAGATAGATTATGCAAGCTTGTAGCTTACACAGCTTACCCCAAGTTTTGGATAACTGGGATCATGAGTGAAAAGACACGACCCATACGCAATACGCATCAAACCACCATTGCCCCACTCAGGACCCCATGAATTCTGTATGAGGAAAAACCTCGAACCGTCCTCTTCCCCGGCTGCAACCAGTGCTACAGCGTGTGAAATGGTAAACACACTGGATTCATCCAACTCTCCATAATACAAAGCGAGCCCATTATAATACAAAAATTCCAGCCCTATTTTCATCACAAGAGTGAGCGGGGTTACCTTGAGGAGCTCAAAAAGTTGTTCATCACTCTCAGGCAAGTGTGTGTCAAATGAACTCAAAACACGGAATGGTGGGATATCCGGCCTTCTCCGACAAAATAGAGCCAGGTAACCCAAGAAACCTCCTCCTTCCAAGGCACCTCTTCCCTACGTAGAAAACCATAATGAAGAATAAAACGCGCGACATGAGACACATTAGGAAAGGTGCCACTCTGCCACAAATCCTGCACAGATATTTCCACGCAAATTCCCTTTTTCTTGTATACTAATATTTCCAACACAGTAGCGGTAGAGAAAAAGGCACAAGTAGATGTATCGCCCTGATTATACACCTTTCCGACCGACTCGGGTCTAGACGCCCAGTCTGGAAACAACCCTAGGCCCATCCCACTAGGGAAACCGCCTGATTCACACCTAGCGAGACAACCGCCAGTTTCACACCTCACGAGAAAACCGCCTGTTTCAAAACCACCTGTTTCACAAAACCTCGAGAGAAACCCCTTATTCGGCAGTAAACCCGGGAGAACATCCGTCGTTTTACCCGAGATCGCCGGCCTGGCTACATTGCTTAACACTCGGAGAAACAGGCGGCTGAACATTTCTCTCTTTTTTTTTTTTTTAGGTTTTACGAGGAATCTACACTCAACAAGTCTTAGTTTTTAATTTATGACAATTTTTCGGTTCACCCAATTTTGCCGTGGTTCTTTTATGATATCTAGATCCTATGAAATTAACTCGATCAGAAATTTCCCAACCTGATTTAATCCGTATCAGAATAAGCAAAATTGAATCGGTCTCACTCGGCTAGAATTTTAGTGGAAGTTTATCCCTAAATATAATAACTTACAATATTTTACACGAAATGACTTGAGGGTCGAATCAACCAAACTAAATTGTCTCGGAAGTCCATAATTGAATTGACTGGTCATATTAGACCCGAGAACTTGAGAACAAGTGTTATGTGAGACTATCTCGTATAAAAGCCGAATATTCTCTAAAAGATGCCGTTAACATTTACATAAATGATATTAATAAACTCATCTCACATAAAAAAACCATAACGATTTCATACACGAATTTAATAAAGTTCAACTCAAAGCATATCGGCGTATTCACGTAATAGCACATGCTAAGAATAGTAGGATAAAGTTAGTCGAGGCAACTATTATGACTTGTTTGTTAGGCGTTTGGTTTACGTACTTCTCTACTCAACTTGACACACATTAATGTTCAACTTGCATGTTTTCATACTCACGATAATTTAATCGTAATCGTTAAGATGAAGGTATTTTAATAATATGATGAGGGTATTAAATAATATATAACAATTTACACGTTTTTGTCCTCTCCTTTTATATTGTAGTGTCCTTGTTCTCGACCTTCGTGGCTCATTTATCGGGGAAAAAAAACTTGCTATCATACACGTTTCGTATTAGCAATTGCCAATTTGTCTGATACAACTTCCACGCCGCGCTGTACCGCCATCTTCACTGCTGTACCGCCACTCAAAAAACCCCTGCATTTACACGCGACTTAACCCGCCTTCAATAGCTCAATTCATACTGCATTTTGAAAAAACAAAGGAAACAACAAACAACAATGCTTGTCCTTACCAGATACCCGATGTGTTTTTCGCTTTCCTGCAGTTGCACATAGATGACACCCTTTCAGATTATGTTTCCTGATTTCATAACAAGTACAACTTCCGATTAAAAAGTGGATCATTACCTTGGCCTGTCAAGGAAAGCATCGTTTATCTCGTCAGGATCCGGCTGTTTCTCAAATGTAGACAGCATCACATACCTCTCTTTACGAGACCCTTCTACATCTACCCTCTTGTACACTTCATATGGAAACGGATATGCCATTCTGTTTATTCAATAACGTCGTCTTTATAATAACCAATATTAACGTATACATCAAAATGAAAAGAACCTCACAGATATTTGTTACCTAAGAGCACCCATGATTGGGTACTCGGTTCCCCCATAATAAAGAAGACGAAACTTGTAGCAATTTTCAAATGACGCTGCATACTCCAGTCTTTTATCACGTCCCATTGTCTTTGCAGAAAACAAAGAACAAGGATCAGCAAAAACAGAAAGCATCCCCTAAACTCGTTTCATTTAGGTCTCGTGGTCATTCTTACTTGCATAACACCCCGCTTGAAGCAGGCAAGTCCTGCAATGGAAGAAATCCTTCAAAAACTTGCTCATGAGTCATAATAAACTGTTTTCAAGAATGAGACTACGCTCTTTTGGACTATAATTTTCCGACTCTAACTGAATGGAGCTGAACTAAATTATTAACTAAGCTGAACTGAATGGAACTAAAACGGAAACTGTGAAGTTTAAGTCCAAAAGAACGAGACTTAAGGCTCTTGGAAGTAATATTGAACCTTGAGGCGAGGATTTATGAGAATGACTGGACGGTTGCCAGCAGCATCAGTCATCGCTCTTAGATCCTGCAGACATGCTTATACAAATTACTTTTGGTATGCAGTTGCAGCAAGCCAGCAATTAGATACTCTCAATGAATACAGCCAAATGAGACGCTTTACATCAATAATACAGTTTCCGACACCATTTTGAGGAGCCACAAGTATGAACATGTCATCCTGTTCTTCGACCTCTTTGCCACCTACAAAAATTACAGCATAGTATCGAAGTATTTAATGTTATTCAACCTGAGAAAGAACCAGAAATTATCTACTAAGACTTTGAAAAGAGGATTATTCAATCAATAAAAATCATACAGAAATAAATTATTAAATTGTGGGCAGAACATGATCCAGTACTGGCTTATACGGGCTCGTTATTTGGACGTAAAAGTTTAGAATTTCATTTCAGCTCGGTTCTCCATTCAGTTCAGCTCAAAGAATTACAGTGCATAAGAACGTGAAGACCAATCACATGAGCATTGTTATACCTATGGTACCAATGTTGATGAAGGTCCCCATGGCATCATAATCACCCCAGTCCATGAACTCTAAAATTTTCCGATTGCCAGCCAACTGCAGTGGCATTCCAGTCACTGAACCTTCACCCATAGATCCTTGGACACAAACCTAAAGACCCCAATGAGGTTGGTTCGGAAAATGAAAAAAAGACTTGGTTGTGAGGAGATTTTTCTGTCGAAAATTTTGTAGTACGTAAAATAATTGATGTTATAGTATGCTTGTGAGTTAGAGAAAAATGAACCTTAACCCGCTTCCCATCATCAGCAAATGCAAGAGCAATCAATCGAACAAGTTCCATCAGAGTCCCAATTCTATAAACATCCTGAAGCATACTAGTATAATTAAGTCGATACAATTTAATAAAATCTGTTAGGAAACATATAACTTGCATACCGTTTCTGGATTTAGCTCAGGAATACTGATCTCCACCTGTCAAAACGAAGCAAGAATTCAGTATTTCAGTTTGTAAAAACTCGTAACTCGAAGGGAGAAATGTTAAGAATTCAATGATTGTGAAACTTGGGTTGTTATTTCATTGATTTTGAGAACTGGAAGAATAAAAAGCAATAATGCATCACCTTCAGTCTTTTTTTTCCGTCTTCAACTGCTCTCTTTGTAGCACGAAGCACATCATCATAGAAATATTCTCTGATTTCTCTAGAATGTGGAATGTTATTTAGCTTTGTTGGAATCCCTCTGAAATTATCCTACACAAGAATCCACCCAAGTAAGTGATGGAACGTAGACCTGGAAATGGGTCAATCATTTCGGGTAAGGGTCGGGTCGAGTCGGTTCATGTCCGGGTTAGTTCGGGCTCAGTATTGTTCAGGTCGGGTCAGGTTAATTCGGCTTTGTCATTACAGGTGAGTGAATGTCAAGTTATTTAAGGATGAACCTTTTTAAGAGTCGTAAAATTCTGGCCGGATTAGGCCACTTTTCGGGTTCCGCCTATTCAAATCAGGTCGGGCTTGCCAGGTCAAAATGGAAGAAGCGCAACAGCTATTTTATTCTCAAATTGACTTGTGATCATCCGCTATGCTCTGGAATAATCTTTAAAACCACGACTAGTATTAGACGTAAGGATGGAAGATCGAGGGTCAAAACTGAAACGACGAATACCTGGGTTGCAGGCGCAAGACCAGAACTGCTACTCTTAGTTAGTCCATTGCCTGACACGAGGGAACGGCAAATATGATAAAGTGACAACATCTTTTTAAGAAGAAATGATTTCTCAACACGGGAAATTTTTTCAGCTCATGAACGAAAATACTAAAAGGTATCCTTCATAAGCCTTTACTACAGAAGAAAAGAATCCTTGAGTTCGAAGTTCTTACTGGAGTTAGCAGCCTTTACTTTCTCATCCTGCATTTGTCTCAGCAAAGATTTTATTTCATCGAATACTACTTGTTTTGGACGATTTCCATCAACCTAAAATTTCCAAAGACAAAAAGGGATGGAAACATTAGCTCTTAGCTTTATTGGAAGCATATTCAATAACTCATTGAAATACCTTTTGCATTATGTTCTTATATGTTGCCGTGACTGACTCTGCATTCTTTTTATAAATCGCTAAGCGAGATTTGACCTGAAAAAACACAGGAGGAGAAAAAGAGGTGGAGAAGTGTTCCCGTCTATAACTTGTGATTGATGCTGTAAACAGTAAAAACCAAAGGAAAACGTTATAATACACGATAACACACTTTATCCTCCGTGTCATCTGGACAGGTGATGAGCCTTTGCTTGATTTCCTCGGTCTCAGGAGGGAAACTCTTTACATGGTATATCTTGCCCGTCATTGGATCAAGCCGTCTGCCAACACATCTGTCGATCAGAATTTCATCAGGAACCTGAGTGCCAGGAACAAAATCAGGACAAAGTTTCTCCTGTTAAGAGAAATGAGGCACATGAGTCACCACTCAAACCTGTAAGACAATGTAAATGTGAGGTCTAATTCCCAATTCTTTGAGACTTTGAGCTTGAGCTGAGGTTCGAGGATACCCATCAAGAAGCCAACCTTTCTCCTTTGCATCTTTTAAAGAAAGCCGTGTTTTAACCATCTATCAAGTAAAGTCAATTACTCGTTACCAAATCAATATAACCAAAACTAAAAAAAATCCGGATATATGTACGCTGAGGTGGAAGTAATTACTGCAGTGACAATTTCATCAGGAACAAGACGGCCAGTATTCATGTACTCTTTAGCTTGGTTGCCAATCTCAGTCTGGGCAGCCACTTCCGCCCTCAAAAGGTCTCCGGTTGATATGTGAACTACTCCCAACTCTGATGTTAGAACAGGTAATAAATAGCGTAAGGCTAGAAAACGCACAAAGGGTAATCAAAAGTGAATGGTACGAAGTAATGAATTAAAAGAGGACCTTGTGGACAAGGAGTTGGCATTGAGTTCCTTTCCCAGAAGCAGGTGCCCCTGAGATCATGATCTTAGGCGGCTCATTTGTCGCACACTTCACCTGTGACTGTAATTTTTACACATGATGCTAAGGAAATCAAGAGAGTAAAAAGAAAAAGTAGTGTAACCATGTAAGAGGTGGGAGTTACGGGTTACCTTAGATAAGATGTGTTTCTTAGGGGTCTGGTGATGAAGGTGAAGGGGCCGGAGGGAAATGGGGCCGGAAACAGAAGAAGATGAGGAAAATGAGAGAGAAATAACGTAAGGATTTGTAAAAGGAGCGAAAGATGGAGGCTGCAAGGTAAATGGTGATGATGTTGAGAGGTTAGACAGCGACAGCGACAACATCATCAGTTAGTCTATGAGTTGCGGAAACGGAGATGTTGGGTGTGTTTGCTACTTGGCTATGGTGTGTTTAGAATTTAGCTGAAAGCAAAAACAGGGATAGGTAAGGTAAGGGAGTGGTTCACATTAACTGAATATCAACCTCCTTACATATGTGGCGGGTCTCGGTGGGCAACACATCACTTGCACACACTTATTCAAGAATGTTGAGATTGTTCCATTTCCAATTTTCCGTACATTTTGGAAAGCATAGTCGGCCACCATAACAACACCGCCACCCTGCAATTACCACGATTTTGCAATACACCGTGATGCCTAAAGGCAAGCGACTGATATTTCATAGGCGGAGGAGCTTAGAAGTAATAATTTCAGAATTTGGGAAGGATCCAAATTAAACAAGTGACATACATTCTTGCAGAAAATCGTAATCTGAAAACAAAATCATTTAGTAAAACAAACTCGACTTACATTTCAACTAATTGTGTCTCAAGTACATGAAGTCCTTCGTGCCAACTGCCAACAGTAGGCACTAAGATAAAGCTAGATAATGTCTAATCACGCAAGTTACCGGGTAAATTTCTTTATTACATAATTTGACCAAATTTCCTAGAGCTTAGCAATAACAATAACAACTACCGAAGCTGAATGTTCAGCGTCAACCACAGAGATTCCCACATCATCTCACATGAAAGAAGTTTTCACCGCGCGTAAGTTGCTTCAATCCAGCTTCACGGAGGAGAACAAGTAGTGAACAAACCAGAATGACGAGAGGAACCCAACAGTTCCCGTCACCATCATGATGGCAAGAACCATGAAAAGGGAGTATTCCAAGTAAAGCGTGGCAGAGACGAGACCGCTCAAACTCTTCAGGTCGAATATGAGATAGTTGATGGAGTATAGGAAGATGTATATGGCCACAGAACCAGAAGCAAAGAAAGACTTCCACCACCACTTCCAGTCCTCCACGCAGAGATGCATGTATGTCAGAACTAGGGACACTTCCGCACATACAACCACCAAAAGGATCAAGACAACAAATAGAAACCCGAATACATAGTAGACCCTACCCATCCACAAGCTGGACATTATGAAGAAAAGCTCGATGAAGAGGGTACCGAATGGTAGAGTCCCAGCACCAAGGACTAACAACCAGGATGGGTATTTCTGAGGAGGGATTTCTCGAGGAATCTGATTGGTTCTAACGGGGTACTCGATATGAGGGGCCTTTGCCCCAAAGTAACCCCCGATTAAGGTCAATGGAACGGAGATGCAAAACCAGAGCAAGATAAGGACGACATAGAGGGAGAAAGGGATAGCTCCGGTGCTGTGACTTCCCCACAGCAAGAAGTTCAAGATGGTCAGTATTAAAAAGGCAATACCCGGGAAGAAACAGGCAGCCTTCCAGGAAACCGAAACCCATCCTTTGTGATCACCACACCCGATCGTCCTCCACAAACGAACAGCAACATAACCAGCAGCAATACCAAGGATCAAGTAGAAAAACACCATACCCGTGAGAAGAGTACCTCGAGAGGCGGGTGACATAAACCCTAAAGCAGCAAACATAATCGTAACAACACCCATCCCAAGAAGCTGAACACCATCTCCAACCATAACACAAAGAAGTGACGGAAGAGCAGGAGCTCGGAAAACATCACCAACAACAAGCTTCCATCCCGACAACTCCTCATTCATCTGAGCCTGAGCCTCCTTATCCAACTCCTCATAACGAGTAAGATCCCTACGAACAGTCCTCAAAAAAATAACAAGCACAACTCCAGCAAGGAAAGTAATAACAGTTGTTAGAGAAATATCCACCAAATCACTATGATCTTCTCATTCACTATCTTATCTCATAATTATAGAAAGAATTGTTTATATTAAACTATATTATCTTTTGTATCATAGAATAATCCATGTAAGGAATCTTCCATAGATAGAATTTATATTAGTAGCATATGGTCGTTGGCATTTAATGTCATAGAATAAACTATGTAAGGAAATGAATTAGCAATTAATTCATTCTCCATAATTAGAATAGATTACTCCTATTTATACCTGTAACTTTGTAGTAATATAATTAAGCTTTTACATTCTTAACAATAACCATCAACGAATTAAGAATCGAAAACCAATGAACCTTAGCACCCTCCATCTTCAAATACGCATCCCATCTAGACGGCCACTTAATATCACTCTCCACAAACGAAACCTCATAACTAAACGCCACAGGCTGATTCTCCTTAATCGCCATAGACACCGTAGTAGGATCACAATTAATCTTCCCGGGATACTTCTCATACATCTTAACATCCTTAATCGCATTCATATCATGCAGAACACTACACGGCACAACCTCAAACCCAACAACCATATAACCCCGCTCCTCATCCCCGTTCCCTTTCCCACCCGTCTCCTCGGGACCCATCTCAACAACATCTCCCGTCCCCATAACACGCGCAACACTAGCCTCCTCATACTTATGCACAAGAACCGTAAGCTTCAAATGATTAAACTCCCTTCCTCAATATGCCCTTGCATAATAGTAGTATACGTTTTCTCATCTGGACTCAACCCAAAACCCTCCATTTCTTCCATCACCAAAAGCGCAGGCCGAATCTGATGCGCTTTACAAAGACCCTTAATCAATATATTAAAAGTCGAAACATCTTTACTAACCCCACACTTCACCATCCTATCATGAACTTCCTCAACTAACTTTAACTTATTCCCATCAACAAGAACATTCAACAAGAAATTAAAAAAATGAGTCCCACAACTCAACCCGAACCCCGTCTCCATCATATCAACAACACCAACAGCCTCATCATACATACCAAACCCTACATACGCCTCGACAAAAATCAAAAAAGTGCCATGATTAATCACACAACCAGAATCCTTCATTTCACCTAAAACCCTCTTCATAGAATCAAAAGACCTCTCATTTCCTAGCTTCCTAAGCACCTCCTCGTAAACCGACAAAGTGGGCTTGAAATTGGGCTGCTTAGAGGCCCAATCAAACACCCACAAAGCCGTTTCAGCATCATTTTTCTTTCTCAAAGCTTCAAGAAGTTGCTTTGGAGTGAAATTTGCAGGAAGTTGATGAGTAGCTAACGAAGACGAAGCGGGTTTCGCAAAGGATAAACAGGTAAAAGAGGGTTTTAAGTAGGGTTTAAGGTAACATGGATAAGGTTTAAGGTTTGCAGGGAAATTCAGTGATAAAACAGACATTTTTTTAAAAACTATACTAGAATGCTAAGCTAATTAAAAAAAAAAAAATAACTCTCGTGTAAAACCGTCTCATATGAAAATATATTGGAAAAACTTACAGGCAGGAATTCATAGCAGAAGTTGGGCTTAACTGCTTAAGTCTAGAAAGCTGAGTGATAAGGAAAATGTTGTCATTTTGGGAATTTGGGATGTTATTATTGGATTTTACCCCTTTTCAATTGCATTTGTAATTTATGGGATTTTGGATCGGGTTTAAATTGGAGCGGTTTTTATTTAATTTAATTTAGATTTATTTCAATTATACTCTATATTTGTGTTATTTTATGAATAAAATGTAGTGAATTGATCTTATATATATTTTTTGTAGTTGTCGATGTTATTGAGTAAATCAAAATTTATTTGTTGTAAGTGTCATTTGGATTTAAATTAATGAAATTATCTTTGTTAGTCAAAAAAATTAAGTATATGGGGCATTTGGCTATTAGCGTTATTTTTTTAATCAAATACGAAACTTATCCTCATCTAACAAATCAATTTATTTGTATAAATTGTGATTTATTTAAGAAGAGACACTTATCTTTTGGGTTATTCAAAGCATGTAAATAAATTATTTTAAACGTCCAATAAATCAATTTTTAAAGTATAGGACATGTATTTTTATATCTCTAATTAGAGATGGCACTTCGGGCGGGCCGACGTGCCTCGAGCCGGCCCGCCGTGCCTGAGTCCAAGATTTGGCCCGTCGTGGCCCG
>JAUEKU010000003.1:1621465-1633275 GCA_032274805.1 Gypsophila paniculata
TCATCGCTAAACAAATACATTCTTAGCCAGTAAATACAAGATAAGTATCGAGACAAGTGTGGAGATGTATCGAGTATTGTTTTCGACTCGAAAAAAACGTTTAAATTACCAGGTGTATGAACCGTGTATTTGTGAACAAGAGTTAAATTTATTCTACTAAACAATGGTCAGTGACTCAGCGAGTTACGATAATTGTAACTACATGGTATAAACTGTATATCACTTCCTATTGAAACCAAGATCGACTCATGGTATAATGTTGACGTTTGTAACTAAAGTTGAAAACAATTTGATTTCGGCACAACGATAGCAACAATTATCAATTTCTAAAAAGCCACCTTTTGAAAACAGTTACGGATAACTAGTAATGTCATTAGAGTGATTATAAAAATGACTTTTGTCTGAATGAATGAATATTGTATGATTTGTACTTGATATCATTATTCATTTGTATGACTATAAATTTATTGGTATTACAACGGGTCATCGAGGGTTTTTTTTTTTGGTATATCGAATCACGATAAAACTTTTTCTCATGAATTTTTTTTTTTATTAATTAAAAATAACCTTATATTCATGGATCGAGCGATGGAGGGGGACAACTAGGGATAGTCGCCTCTCTAAACATCAAATTTCTTTTGATATTTAACTAAGATATTCAAAAAATTTCTAATTTATTACATTCGCTTAAATTATCGGGCACTTAATAAAAAATCCTAAATCGGGCGTTTATACTTTATACTCTATATCAATTCATCTAAGACGTGAGTGCGGGTGAGGGATTAAGGTAATAAACACACGACAAAATAACTCGGCAATTCCAGTAGTACCAATTGTAAGAAAAAGTCAAGGGTCAACCCAGACGGCTTTAGGAAATTACAAGTTACAATACAATCCCCATCATCAACATCAGCAGCAATCAAATCGATCTTCCTAGAAAACCCTTAAAAACCTCCCCCCATCATCAACATCATCATTTAATTAATTCAATCAATAAATCAATTAATTTCATCTGAACCTGTGGAATTTGGAATCAATCAATTGACAATGTCGTCGGAGATCGAGGTGGTGGAGGAGGAGGAGGCTTCGTCGGAGGGAAACCTAAAAGAGACGGGAGCGGAGAGCATGAGAGAGGACGTGTACACGGCGGCGGCGTACGGAGACATGGAGAAGCTGGAGAGGTTGGTGGTTAGAGAAGGTTGTTCCGTCACTGAAACAGACGGCCTTGGTTACTACGCCTTGCAGTGGGCTGCTCTCAACAACCGCACTGCTGCTGCTCGCTTCCTTCTCGAAGTCTCTCTTCCTCCTCTCCTTTTTTTGAGCTCTCTTGTCTTAGGATTTGGATACATATCTATCTAGGGTTTGCTTGCTCTTGTTGTCGCTTTTCAGCTTTGCCTGTTGCATTTTCTTGATTTACGCTTTCCTCTTGATGATAGACTGACTACTTGCTGCCCAGCTTTAATGCCATCTATCTATTTGTTGTACGTTTTGAGTTATGGCGCTTGTATGACCCTTCATCTTAGGCTGCTTCCTTAGCTTAGCTCCGACTTTTAAGCGCCTGCTCCTGATTAGGTCAATTCCTAGGGCAATACTACGGCAAATTGAATCTAATGGTGATATGGATTGATGAGAGCTTTATAGTTTTCCAACTTCTTACACGACAGAGTAATAGGAATGTTGTCATTTCCTTTGTTTTCACTTGTTTTACCTCACTTAATTACCTTGTCCCAACTCAATCTGTAGTCTACACTCTACCTGGGAGTAATGTTTACCATGAAAGGATCAATAGATCCTCACGTCCCTTCCCTTATTTTGATAGCAATGTTGTCGGAAGAGAAAGGGAGGGGAGGAGAGAGAAATCATGAAACACATGTATTTGAAATAGATAGATAGGCCTTTATTGATCGACATTAATCTTAGTTTCCCCCTTTTCATTATGTAGCATGGTGGAGATGTACACGCAGCCGATCACACTGGGCAAACAGCTTTGCACTGGAGCGCTGTACGGGGTGCAGTCCAGGTCGCCGAGCTTCTTATGCAAGAGGGTGCTCTGGTTAATGCTGCTGATATGTACGGCTATCAGGTTGCTCTTCTTGTCTCTTGTTAATCCTCATATTTTTGCTATTACTTGTTGGTTTTGGCTGTTTGATGATGGTATGTTTAGGACAAAAGAGATCTGTAAATTATAATCCCCATATACATAGAATGATGTGCCTTTATTACGGAGCATCATGCTCGCTACTTGTTCTGATGGGATGACATCATGAGTCATGACAATGCGTCTTCCTAAAGTATATGTAGTTGTAAGTTTTAGGTGCTCTGGATGAGACTGCCTTGCTTGTGCTTGAACTTTTGAGGAGTCGTGATTCTCTCGTATGTCTAATTCTTCATTAGCAGATACACTTTTTAATTGCTGAGTTTAGACTGATATGTTCGACGTCTTTAGTAGAATCAGCTATTACCTTGGTATCTTAGCTGTCTTTGTTTCATATTTCATGGCTGGAATATGTAATGACTTGTGACCAATTGCAGACAACGCATGTTGCTGCCCAGTATGGCCAGACAGCTTTTCTCTATCACATGGTCATGAAATGGAATGCAGATCCAGATGTTCCAGACAATGATGGAAGAAGCCCTCTACACTGGTATAATTAGAGACGTCAGTTTGTTTCAGATATAGTTATATGTTTCTATGCATATCCATCCACCCACTCACCCCCTCCCTCTCATTCACTAACATTACTTCCTTCATATGGCATGCTTGTCATTTGGTATGTTGCTCCTCTAGTCGATCATTCTCTTGTAACCTGCTGCCTTTCTTCTGCTTATATGACCAAACAATGATAACGGCTGAAATCGACATAAGGTCTACTGAAGCTTAATCGTCATTACCTTTGGTAGCCTTTGTTCTTAACTTTTGGTGGTTATTTTAATTTATATCTCATTGTCAGTCTATTTCCTTGGATCTAATTTGCACTTCATTGATAAAAAAAATTGATCGCGTGCATACACCATATGTGGAACTGTATTCAGGAAGTAATGCATAGGATGCTTTGACGCTAAAATAAATGGGAAATTAAAAAAATGGGAGTTGAATATTTATATCTACTTTTTGATATAGAAGTAGATTGTGAGCTTAATATATTGAACATGAATATGATCCGTTTCTTATTGGAAATTGCATCTTCCAATCGTTATTTTTACAATTGTGTTTGTTCTGTAAATCTGGAAAAACTGTAGGGCAGCATATAAAGGCTTTGCTGATTGTATCCGTCTTCTTCTATTTTTGGATGCATATCGAGGACGGCAAGATAAAGAAGGTATTCATAGTGAACTGAATTGGTCATGATGTATAATCCTTCGTGTGAATATACAGTTTTTTTTATCTATTTTCGACTATCCTGGCAAAGTGTCCTTGCTCAAATTGGATGATTTTAGGCTGTACACCACTCCATTGGGCTGCCATTCGAGGAAACATGGAGGCGTGCACTGTTTTGGTACAGGCTGGAAAGAAAGAAGACTTAATGATGACTGATAACACTGGCCTTACTCCTGCACAGTTGGCTGCAGATAAGAATCACAGACAAGTTGCATTTTTCCTCGTAGGTGTTCCATCTTTAACTACCTTCTGATTTGATTTTGTTTCCTCTTCTCTGTGGATCTTATATGTTCATTGGTGCTTGGTAAGAGAAACCATTAAAAATTTCTTGTTTATAGATGAGAGTTACATCCATTAACAAATTTCTTGTTCATTGGTGTTATTGACAAATTTCTTGTTTATAGATGAGAGTTACATCCATTAAAAATTTTATAAGCTCTCATAGTATCTGATACTACCATGTTGCTTTGGTTAATTGAATTTTAATGTGTTCGCTCCATTTGTAAAGAGAGAATTTATTTTTTTGGTCGGTAGTAATGGTGAATATACTCAAACTTGTTGAACTAAAATCAAATTTGATATACAAGATGAATTTTGTTAGTTGTTTGAATTTGGGTTAAATGTACCAGAACTCAGGGTAAACTGTGGCCGCTCTCTAGTTGATGTGGCTGTGATATGACTTAAGCGTCCTCTGAATTTTATATTTTAACAGTCTTTAAAGTCAAAACTGCTACTTGGAATTCCTACATGTTCTGCAGCTGTTTCAATTGTTTGGAGTATACAACCTAAGCTATGTGCCATGTGATTATGCAGGGAAATGCTCGAAGGTTACTTGACAAACGTTGGGATGTGAATAGCCGACTTGGAAAGCTTTCAAAACTAGGCTTAGCTCCTATGTTGTGGTTTATAATTCTGCTGCTTCTTGTGTTGTATACACATTCTGTCATCTTAGGTAAATAACCTGACCACTTAGCAAAAATATAATTTTGTTTCTGATATGGTCATTGACATCTCTTTACTCTTTATGGTGTCTATAGGTCCTGAGTTTCCAAGGATGACGATGGGCTTTGGTCTTTTTGCATGGTTAGGGGTATTCCTAGCTTCTGGAGGACTTGTTATGTTCTATAGATGCAGCAGGTAAAATATATAGATCCAAATCATTATTGTGGCTTTCAGCATGTGATGAATACTGTACTTAAGCCAGTTTCTTATTTTTTTTGTTCATTTCAGAAAAGATCCAGGTTATATAAGAATTACTAGACATGATGCTCAGAACATGAAGGATGATGTAAGATGAATAACTATTCTTTCTTATTCTGTACTTCCACTTATTGAAATGTATTTCTGGTTGTTTGGTGCTGTTCATATTTTTTTTTTTTTCTGCAATGAAGTGACAGTATATTGCCCCCGTCCTGCAGGAACCTCTTCTAAAAATTGAGGTAGACAATCCTGCTTTGCTGGCTGGAAATTGGTCCCAACTGTGCATCACATGCAAGGTACAATGTTGAATAGCCTCTGTATTCTATTCTCATTGATTTAAGATTTAATGTAGCTGTTATCAATTGCCGTTGCTGATTCTCTCCATTCTACTCTGTGTCCGTAGATTGTAAGACCTATTCGTGCAAAACATTGTTCCACTTGTGATCGTTGTGTTGAGCAATTTGATCACCACTGCCCTTGGGTTTCAAACTGTATAGGCAAGGTAACATACACTACTTATCTTGTGAAGTAAGTGTTGGTGAGCTAATTGTTGTTGCAATTTTTAGTTATTTTACTATAGGTCATTCGGAACAACCTCATCATGTTTTCACTACATGGGTTGGGCATAGATATGATATTGTTACCTTGTCATAGGCGAGAGCCTTTGAAGCATTAGGATAATGCTGTATACATATATGTTATGGTAGCTATTTATTGTGGACTCATCATCTACAATTCTACTTTGTTGACACAGAGGAACAAATGGGACTTTTTCATGTTTCTTGTGCTGGAAGTGGCTGCTATGCTGATTACTGGTTTAGTAACTCTTATACGTATGTTGCTGCGAGTCTTGAGTATTTGGTCTCTTTCGGAGGATAATATTTTCTCTGTTTGCTGATCGTATTGTTTACTTTATGATCTAGGAGTTCTGACTGATACAACAGCCCCGTCCTCTTTTGGAGCATGGCTAAACCATGCTGGTACTCATCATGCTGGTGCCATCGGATTTCTGGTTGCTGTTTTTTTCCTCTTTTCCGGAGTGGCAATCTTAACTGTTGTCCAAGCTTCCCAGGTAGTTTTATCTGTTCCTGCTTATTGGTGTGAATACGGAGTGGCAATCAACTGCTTTGCTCCCCTTAATGAATACGGAGTATGACACTAGGTATCTTTGGAATGCTATATCGCTAAAATGACATATCCTTTTCTATTGCAGATATCCCGCAATATCACCACAAATGAAATGGCAAATGCAATGCGATATAGTTATTTGAAAGGTCCTGGTGGTCGATTTAGAAACCCCTTCGATCATGGGGCACACAAGAATTGTTCAGACTTTTTGATTAGTGGCTACAACGAAGATGTGGAGTGTGTTAATGAATCAGTTGACGATGAAGGTATTGGCATGACACCTATTGGAAACAATACCAGTTCACAAACTGGGTTAGCCCATTCTCATCACACCAATTGCAATGGTCATGTCAGTATCAATGTCAATTCTCTCAACCCCGAACAAACCGGGCGTGCCCATTCTCATTGTAACCATCAACATAATCATGGAGTAACTAATGGTGCTCCTTTGGGATTGGGTTTGGGTCTAGGAAGAAGCAATGTCCGATCTGTTGCAGCTTTGTAATACGTGCTCAGTTAGAGTCCAAGTTTACTCGTGTACATGATTGTAAGCGAAAAAGTTACTTCACAGTGTGCAGGTCCTTCTCACGCAAAGTGCCGGGAGTTTTGATCCTATTCTTTTCCAGTTATTTTGAGAGGCAAATTTTTTCATCTGTTGTAGTCATGTATTGTCAGTGTATATGCCATGGTTCTCCACACCAGGCATACAGAAAGGATTAGCTCCATCGTCGGCACTTGACGTGAAACGGGAAGGAATGTGTTGCCTGATCGAGATATCGTCAATGTTTCTGGGGATGTTCATGGATTTGGGATCTCATAAAAATTACCATTGAGACATTTTGTGTCATGAGATTTCCTTGGAAGGCTGCTCGTTTTCGCTGTACAAGTCATGAATCTTTCATATTTTACGCGGTTGGGACACTTTGCCCCTAAGTTCCCTTCGGCTGTTCTTCTAGTGGGTTTAATTAATTGGTTTTCGATTACAAGTGAATTTGTGATAGGTGAATTTTATTATATAAAGAGGACGTCATTGACGTAACTTGTAAGGTGTAAATTGTCGTTCTTTGGAAGCAATTGAAGCATTCTATTCCATGTCATTGTTGTCCACTTTTTCCTCTCTTTTTCCCTTCGAATGCTTTATGCCTTGTGTTGATGTTAGGTAGGCAAGTATCAATCATTCTCACGTCTAGTAAAAAGTTTGAGGATCTGTATTCTTCTGTAGTTAATTCATCTCATATAAAAACCATCTAACATGGCTTCTTAAAAATACTTGAATGTTGTGTTCTTTTGAAAATTGAATTCAATCTAAGTGAGTTTATCTAAACTAAAGTGATGAAGTTGAATTGAACTCCATATTAGAAAAAGATAATTGAACTGATTAAAATTAATTCAAAAGAAAAAGGCGTAAGAAGCTTATATGCAATCGTTGAATAATTTTGAACCTCTTGACTTCCATATTCACGAATTTTAAACCAAATGATTAAGATGAAGGTATTATGTTTGATGCTAATCGGTTTGCATCCCCTTCTATTGCATCGTACATCCGAATTAAAAAACAATATCATTAAAAACTAACGTATAAAACGATCGGAATATTTTTAACACATATCCACTGAACAAACGGGACAGTATAAAAACGAAAGCACGAGATAATATCCGCCAACAATCAAGACGAGGACCCACAAGAGTCCCACAAAGCGAATCCTTATCCAAAAGGACAGAGCCGAACCCAGAGGCGGAGGCTTGGGACTAGGTTCGGATAGTCCACCTTAATACTGCTTCATATTGTTTCGTGTCATCATCATCATCATCCATCATCATTCATCTCTGAGTTTTTCTACAAATATCTTCTCACTTTCTTCACTACTTTTCTTTGTCAACTAATTACTTCCTCTCATCACTCTTAATCTTCTACTTATTATTATCGTTTTCCTTAATTACAGGTACTTTGTGTGCATGATCATATTATTAATTTCGTCCTTTTTTTTCCCTTCAATTTCTCGAATTTTTGACTAATAATTTACTGCTGTAAATAGTTAAAGTTTATGGCGTTTGTGTTTATCTTAATCATCGGTTATAATTTCTGTGTCATTTTGCTGTGAATTTTTTTTATGAATAACTTTGGTTTTAGTGATTAAAGGCGTGGTGTAATATTCGAGCTAGTTTGTAATTTCGAGGAGTTTAGAATTATGCTTTCAGTGTGCGTGATTACATGAAACTCGAGAGATTATACGGTTGAGTAGGGTTTAGGATTAACACAAATCCTCACGTGAGACGGTTTCACAATCAACTTACTGTGAGACCTCTCACATGAGAGAGAGTTATTTTTTATTTTCAAATTAAATTTGTTCACAAGACAGTAGGTCGAGTTTGTATAGTGTTTTTATTGTTGATTATGGTGTTGTATGAGCGACGTAAATCAAAAGTTGAGGCGATTTTATTGTGATCTTCTGACATGTTTAGTTGAGTCATCAAGGTTAAATTGTTCTACTACCTATAAAGACGATTTTAATGACGATTCCGAAGTAAGATTTCTCTTTTTAGTAACAAATTTGTAAGAAAAGGTAGCCGCAATTTTGGTCTTTCGCGATGATGATGATGATGATGATGATGGTGATGGAGTAGTAATTATTTGGAAGAGATTTCATGTGTTACGACTTGTTGACTTATGAGTTTATATCGTATTTTATTGTTTATATGTGTTTTGTGCTTCGACTTTCGACTTAAAATTTGCAATCATATTCTTTAGGCCATTGGTCAATGAGGTTGGTCTATGTGTTTCTTGTCTTCTTTGTTGTTCGACTTGATAGCTTGTGGAATTTTCAGAGCAAAGTTTCTGCTTTTTTTTTTTTTTTGGATGTTGATCATATTGACAGATGATCATTATGATTTATAGACCTGTGTTTTTTGTGCATTTGACTATAAACATTGTATATTCTTTAGTACTCTATAAACATTTTCTCGCTATATTTTTGTTGAAGAGTATGCTATTCTTGTTCTTCTCAAATGGTTGGATTATCTTTCTTAAGTGCTTGGTACTATAGTGTACATGTGTAAAATTCATTTGTTTCCAAGAAACCTCTGAATTTCTGTTGGTTTATGCTTTGTGACAAGGTGAAAAAACTTCTCAGGACATCGTTGGTATGAGGCCTGCATGCTGTTCAAAAAAGTGCTTGGCAATATTTGAAGATATTTAGCTTCACTCCACCAGAATGGGCGGTGTTTGTTCGAGGAAAAGGGGAAACCGAGACAATGAAGATGGTGTGCGTACAGGCGTAAATAGAAGATATTGTAAAAATGGGAGCTCAAAATGGTTATTGGGAACTCCCTATTTTAGGTTGGCATCTGGTCTTCAGCCAGAGGCTGGGAGCTGCCCGTCTCTCATGGAACTATGTATTCGGAAACTGCGTCAGGTAACATACATTACTCTTTTGACGTTAGTATTCCTTTTTTCCCTATAAATTTTGTGTTGTATTATCTCAATCACCTAATTATGTTTCTTTTGTGTGCAATAGGATATTGACAAATACAGTTCATTTTCGGTGCTTCCGAGGGATATAAGTCAGCAAATATTTGATGACTTAGCTTCCTCGTATTCACTAACTGATACTTCTTTGGAAGCTTTCCGTGACTGTGCTCTCCAGGTAAGCCCCCAAAAATTGTTTGATACATTGATATTTTATCACAAGTTTGAGCTAACGGGATTTCTATGATTCTTATCAGGATATCTATCTGGGAGATTATCCTGGGGTGGACGATAGTTGGTTGGATGTCATCTCTTCTCAAGGCCCTTCTTTGCTTTCTGTTGATCTTTCCAGTTCTGATGTGACAGATTCTGGGCTGGCTCTCCTGAAATGTTGCTCTAGTCTTCAAGCCTTGACTTTTAACTACTGTGACCATATTTCGGAACATGGCCTTCGACATATAACTGGTATTGTCAGTTCCTTCATGAATTTTTCAAAATTGCTGAGTTGTATTCTAGTTGAATGTGGTTTGCCGGAATGAAGCAGGGTGTCAATTAGCTGCCTCCAACATAACAGATAACCTCCATTAATGTCGGTTTGCTTTTGTTATATTTTTGTCTTCTGAATGGATTTTTGCTCTTCAAGCTGGTAATCCTGGATAATAGTTATTGCTGTGCATCCTTTGTGATTGATGCAAGTACATTTACGGTGTTAAAGGAGGGATATGTCAGTAATATCCGTATACGCAACCTTCGAGAACTCTCCCATAAAAGACATGGCATGTTGGTTATGGAGATATGTTTTTTGGGGAAGGACTTATTTTAAGCATTGAACTATTAGTATCTCGTAGTTCGTATGTTGAACCAAGATCATGGTTATAATAATCTCTTTACATTTTGGTTACTTGTAATGGAACTGACTGAGCTGTTGTCTTTCAGGGCTTTCGGACCTTGTTTTTCTAAGTTTTAGAAGAAGCTACGCCTTCACTGCTGAAGGAATGCGTGCCCTCTCTGGCTTAATCAACCTGCAGGAATTGGATCTTGAGAGATGTTCTGAGGTTCATGGTGGGTTTGTTCATTTAAGAGGTAATTCCTTTTCATCTTGTATGTGTGGGTGTGGGTGTCTGGTGCATGCATATGTGCATGAAACCACTACCTTCACGATTTTGTGAACTTTCTGCGATCCTTTTTGGGCCGGCGATGTTTGTTGTGCAGCTTCACAATTGCTCTTTGCTTTCATATATTCAATTTGTAGGTCTCAAGAAACTCAAGACCCTTAATGCAAGATATTGCAAATGCATTACAGATTCGGATTTGAAGGCTCTTTCAGGTATTTGTCTGTGCTACCCTTCTCAGTTCCTGTTTGTTACATCAGCATGACAGTGAACCTTGAACGTAAACACTTGGTCAATTCTTTTGGAACAAGTTCATCATTGTTTATATACTTAGAGCCTTATATTATATCATTATGTGTAATTAAACAACAAGTTAATGAGCCAGAATCACGTTCATCATACAAAAGATGAGTCTTTGGAAAGAGGTTTTTATAGTTTTATAGCCAATTAGGGAACTTCTCATGATTCATAAGCGAGGTTGACGTTTTCCTCTTCAATTCTTTGGTATTGCAGAACTTACAAGCCTGAAGGAGCTGCAAGTTTCATGCAGCAGTATTACTGACGCTGGCGTTGCTTATTTAAAAGGTAATGACACTTACTTTTGGCTAATTTCTAATTCTTTATAATCTGGCCTCTTTTTTGTTCGCAACATTGTCTGCAAACTTGTGTGTTTCATCACACTATGTTTGTTGCCATGTCCACATATTGTCTGTATATGCTGGTGTATAGTTAGGTCACTAAAGATAGCGTTTTGGAAGAAAGAGGTTCTGTAATTTTGTGTAGAATACAATTTTAAGGTGTCATTAATTTTAGTAGTTTTAGCTCGGGAAGTTTTGGGCCTTTTGGCTAGAGAGTGACGGACTTATTTAAGAGAAAGCCATTGTGATAACTTACTATAGATGGTGTTTCCTCTTCAATATTGTTGGTTCTTAGTACTTGGAGCTACCTTTGCCTTTATGTTACATAGCTTTCCTTTGTGTTGAGTGGCTGTATTTGTCCAGGCCAATGCCACCAGGTTTATAGAACATTCTTTGGTTCACATTGTTAAAGGCTTTGTTTGTGTGTTATCTTGCAAACTTGATTTGTGTGTTCAACCACTGATGCCATGTAATGTAGTGAACAACTTTTCTCCTGCTGATACTGACCAAGCATTTTGTTTTTTTGTCAGGATTGCATAATATTGTTTTGCTCAATCTGGAAGGATGCCAGCTCACTGCTGCGTGTTTGGATTCAATTTCAGGTTGTTATTTATTTTATATTTTTTGTATTGCAATTAAATAAAGATACCCTCGTACGAAAGTGAATTTTTGTTGCTAAATCAAGCCCTTTTCAGTCAGGTTATGGAACTTATTGCTAACCCTTATTTCGATAAGAGAAAGCCATTGTGATAACATACTATAGAAAGCCATTGTGATAACAGACTATAGAAAGCCCTTTCCCATTATTTTGATGCACATAACAGACTATAGAAAGCCCTTTCCCATTATTTCGATGCACATAACATACCCTCAATAATAATAGCTTG
>JAUEKU010000003.1:1641505-1661981 GCA_032274805.1 Gypsophila paniculata
AATAATAATAATAATAATAATAATAATAATAATAATTCATTAATATTAATATTAATAACTATATAAATAAAAAAATATAATTATTGTTGAACTGAAATGAACTGAACGATATTGAACTGAACTGAATAGTACTAAACGGAACTGAATGGAACTGAACTGAACTGAACTGAAATTAAGTCCAAAAGAATAGAGTCTTATAGTAATATATATAGTGGATTAATACACAAATATCGACCCATTTAAATAAAAACAAAAAATCTCCAATATCACATTAGGATTAATTGGAAGACGTTGTACACTCATGAAGCATCACATTGTTTAATTTAGGGAAGAGATAATATAATGATAAAATACATTGTATTAAGAAAATTATCTTTGATGGCTGAAGATGGCTTGATTCTCACATATTTCATTTAATAATAGTTTAGAAATCGAATACACAAGGGTATTTGAGTATATACTTTTTATTAAATCAGTCATATCAAACCAAATCAAACTAATTTTTTTCAGTTTTAAACAATAGCTTGACTTTATCCCTAGTATGACAGTCGAGTTCAAGTCTTAGTATCTGCTCAGATTTTACCCCAAATCCCATAAAGTGAACGAGTGCGTTCATAATTAGATTTACCGTCTACCTACCAACGACTCGATTCCAAACTTTTTTAGGATAAATTCAAAGAGATTAAATTAAATTTGTATATCATATCATGAAATTTGGGTGATTCTACGGGGAAAAAAAAAATCTAAGCACTAGTCCATATACGTCAATTCTTGTAATCGTCTAATCAAACATTACAGAGTACTGTTATATTTCGTTTTTTCATTTGAATTCAAATCCATATCAAGTTCATAAATTTGGCACTGATACTAGCACTATATAAAAAATCTTTAATATTTTAAAAATATATAAGTGAAACTATAATCATGGATTTTGTTTTATATTTTTATAATGTGTAGCTAAATATATTTGTGCTACAAAACGTAAAAAAAAGTCAATATTATTATTTGAATTGATGAGAGAAACTATAGAATTAGATGAAACGACCAAAAATAAATATATATAAAACTCAATAAAATAGAGGAAGTAAATAATAATTAATCCAATTCACGGTAAAAGACGGTATTTTAAATCTCGATTTCCTATCCTCCCACCACATAGGAATGATGTGTTCAATTTTTGTATAAAAAAAACAACGGTAGGTCTCACGTGAGACCGTCTCATACGTGAGACCTACAACAAGAACAAATAACTTCCAATTTAAAAAACAAAATAACCACCCTTATGTGAGAGGTCTCACGATAAGTTTATCGTGAGACCGTCTCACATGAAAATTTGTGAAAAACCAAAACAAACCTATCCACATTCACCTGTATATATTACCCTCCGGCCTCCACCCCCACAATAAATAATACTTCCTCCCTTTAGCCACACCTCCTTTTTTGACAATTTCACTCATTTGGCCCCATACATACAACTTACATATTATTAAAAGGGATATTCTATGAGTTTTTCGGTTTTCTATGTTGTACCCCTACCTTTTCTAAATTCTACGGTGCACCCCTAAACTTAACATTAGGTCTACATTGTACTACTTATCTTTCGATTTTGTTTCTACCATAACCATATCAATAACCCCCACTTACTTGATCACTCATTTAACCTATCAATTTACTCGTTAGTCATACCGATTGCTAATTAACCTATTCATATGTTTGTAAATGTACTTAATCACACGTTAACTCTCTCAATTACCCATTAAACAACTAAATAATCATGTATAAAGTTTTTTAACAATTAACGAATTGAACATTATTAATTCATGTTAAAAGTATTTTTTAGAGTGGTTTTTGATGATTCTCATATAATAGAATGATTTGGTGTTAATTGTTAAGAAAAAAAAAGTTAAAGAAAGGTGTTGGAGACGAAAATATTTAACAAAAGACTAAATGAGGATTAGTTTAGAGAATAAACGTGAAATTTAGGGAAAACGTTGGGGTACAACGTAGAAAAGCGAAAAATTCGAAGATATAACATAAAATTTCCTTATTAAAAAAAATCATTACACACCCATTTTTTTACACATTCTAAAATCCCGTGTCATATCCCCAATGACACCTTACGAGTGAAAGGGAGGGAGTAAATCAAGATACGTTAAAAATTGATAGTCACATTTTTTTTTTACCCCGCACAGGCCACACCTATCCATCCAAACCATTAATCGGCTATAAAACCAACCCCAAATCACACCCAAATATCTTCCTCCTCCTTCTCCTCCTCCTCCTCCTCACAATATTACTTCATTCTCTCTGATTCTCAAAAATAAAATCCCTAAAAAAATCCCCAAATTGATTGAGAGAGGATGGTGGCGACGATACTGCTCCCAGATCTGGTGATGGAGATCATCATCCCCGTGTGCGCCGTCATTGGCATCGCCTTCTCTTTATTCCAGTGGTACCTCGTCTCCACCGTCAAACTCTCCCCTTCCTCCTCCTCCTCCTCTTCCTCCAAAAACGGCGTCGCCGATAGCCTTATTGAGGAAGAAGATGGCCTCAATGACCACTCTGTTGTCGCCAAATGCGCCGAAATTCAAAACGCCATTTCCGAAGGTCCCTCCCCCCCCCCTCCCCTCTTCTTTCTTCTTCTTTTTTTTTTCATTTGTTTGTCGTTGGTGACATGAGACGGTCTCACGAGAGACTTGCTGATAACTTTTCAAGATTGCAACATTTTTTCTTTATTTTTTTTGAGTCATTTATTTATGATTTAGTTTGTGTGAGGACTGAATCTTTTATTTTTTTTATTTTTTTTTGTGTGTATAAGTTTAATTTCTTTTGGATTTTATTTTTTTTGTTATGTTAAGTTTTAGCAATATATCTACCGTTTTTAATCATTTGTTATCGATTCGTTTATGTTTGTCGGTGGTTTCATTATATGTTCACGATTTATCTTGTCTTTTGTGCAGGGTTATTTGTTTTCATACAAACGGTCTCATACGAGATTTACTCTTGTTTGTTTGGAGTATTTTAATTTATAATTGATTTGTTGTTGTTGTTTTTGATGTATTTTAATTGATGTCAATGGATGGAGATCTATTCTCCCATGTTGAATTTGTGATATGTAACATTAAAGTATAATGTAAATCGGTCGATTTAGAACATTGATTTTTTTTTTGTTCGAATTAAATTTATGACGTCCACCTAACTCTTAGCTGTAGTTTTGTCGTCGTTTTCGTACAACTTTTAGTTTGATTGTGACAGTTTGGTGTAAATTCATGAATGTCTACAGTTTTGAGCTGTTTAGCGAATGTGTTCCAATCAGCAAATTCTTTTTCCTTTGCGATTTGATTGCTTTGTATTTGGTTACGACTTCTGTCGCTTTGTCTAATTTCGATCTAAGTTATGTCAACCGATTTCTCTGCAAACTGTGTCTTCTTTCAAGCTATAGACCTTGTTATTCTATTCGAAAGCTTACTCTATTGGTGATTTGGTGTTTGTTGGTAGGTGATTAGCGATCCGTTTATTCTTGCTCATAGCTTTGCAAATCTGTATTGTAGTCTAACTGATGTGATCGATTTTCTAACGTTAGCTTTTGCCGGTTAGCTGCGGTTGTCAGATTTAAAAAGCTAATTACTACTAATATAAATGATTTATGTAAGCGTTTGAATTTGAATTTATAATGAAACCGAAATGATATGATTTAAGTGGGGTTACACCTGTCTGGATGTTCTGTGCACGATTCACAGAGTTAATTGTAAATATAAACTTTGAACCGATTTAAAACGCTTTTAGTGTGACTGACTCAAAGATAAGTTTTTAGCTCTCTCTAATGAGTCTAGTGTAAAGTGTAGTTGTGTTTGTATTACATGAGTGAGAGGTTGTTTAATGTGAAGTGTGAAATGTTTTAATTTGATTTGTGTTAAGTCAACCACTGTACATTCTAGGGTTTCCTACATAGAGATTGGGAAGTTTCTGAGATTCCAGTGTCTTTTTTTTTTTTTTTTTGGTGAGATTTCAAAAGAATATGTTGTTTTTGGGCCCATATCCACCCCAATTATTTGATGCCTTGACTGTGACATGACTGCCTAGTGTAAAATGTGATTCATAATTTTGTCAGAACCTAGGAGTTCTCAATTTAATTTAGATCTGCTGTTTAATTATATTTACTATATTTAATTTAATTTTTATGTTTAGCACATGGTGTGTGCAGATCTGATTTTCAAGTTTTCATGCCACTTTCTAATTTTTCTTAAAAATCAAATATAATTTGTCTGCATGATTTCCTTCACGTGCAGTTGTCTTTGTTTTTCTATTTCTGCAAGCTGTGAGGTGGTGCTTGCTCTACTTATAGTCTGTAGATCTGGTGATAAACTGTATGCTGCTGCGATTAACGTTACTACCGATGCAGTGAACTTGCTAATAGTCGGTTCTTTTTACAGTGGCGATTGTGTTTCATGAAAGTTATGAGGATGGATAAGTTTAAAAGCTAGCTTTTATTATGACTAAAGACGGGCTTAGATGAGTACAATGGAAGAGGACATTTACAAATGATGTTGACACCTTACTTAAGAATGTACATGAACTTTAGATGCATGTGTTGTTAGGTGCTTGACTAGGCTTGATGTCGTTATTCAAGTTTGACTGTTGGGTAACGGTCACTCTTGAGTAGTACTTGCATATTGTGCACTTGCTTTTGTTTAGGATGTTGGAAAAATAAACTTGTATATTTGCTCAACACTATTTTTTTTTCAATACAGCATTAGTCATCTAAATGAATTTGTTTCTCTTCCACAGGATCAACTTCCTTCCTTTTCACAATGTACCAGTATGTTGGTATATTCATGGTTCTTTTTGCGGTGCTCATCTTCGTTTTCCTTGGGTCTGTGGAGGGCTTCAGCACAAGTAGCCAGGCCTGCACGTACGATAAAACCAGGAGGTGCAAACCAGCTCTTGCCACTGCTATCTTCAGCACTATTTCCTTCTTGCTTGGCGCAGTCACCTCTTTGGCCTCAGGTTTTCTTGGGATGAAGATTGCCACTTATGCCAATGCCCGTACAACCTTAGAGGCTCGAAAGGGTGTCGGTAAAGCCTTCATTGTTGCATTCAGGTCCGGAGCAGTGATGGGATTCCTTCTTGCTGCAAATGGTCTTTTGGTTTTATACATAACCATTCTCCTATTCAAGATCTACTATGGTGA
The DNA here is from genome assembly GCA_032274805.1 of Gypsophila paniculata. NCBI lineage: Eukaryota > Viridiplantae > Streptophyta > Magnoliopsida > Caryophyllales > Caryophyllaceae > Gypsophila > Gypsophila paniculata. Next base: position 1,646,697 of record JAUEKU010000003.1, read on the forward strand.
TGATTGGGAAGGTCTTTTTGAGTCAATCACTGGGTATGGTCTTGGAGGATCTTCGATGGCCCTATTCGGCAGAGTCGGTGGAGGTATTTACACAAAAGCTGCCGATGTTGGTGCTGATTTAGTTGGTAAAGTTGAAAGGAACATTCCTGAAGATGACCCCAGGAATCCAGCTGTAAGATTAAATTTTCTGGATTTTGCATTATCTTCTACTTCGATTACTAGTAAATTCAATTCTCTAGTTAGTTACTCATATGAATGTGTCTGTGTTCCTAGGTGATTGCTGACAATGTTGGTGACAATGTTGGAGATATTGCCGGTATGGGATCTGATCTCTTCGGTTCCTATGCTGAGTCTTCATGCGCCGCCCTTGTTGTTGCTTCCATTTCCTCATTCGGGAACAACCACGAGTTCACTGCAATGATGTACCCTCTGTTGATCAGTGCTGTTGGAATCATCATGTGCTTGATCACAACCTTGTTTGCAACCGACTTCTTCGAAATCAAAGCTGTTAAGGAAATTGAGCCAGCTCTGAAGAGGCAGCTAATTATCTCCACCGTGTTGATGACTATTGGTGTCGCAGCTGTCTCATTTACAGCTCTTCCTTCTTCATTCACCATTTTCGACTTTGGAACACAGAAGGTGGTTAAGAACTGGTAAGCTATTCCACCATCCCGCCCTTCCATCCTTTTTCTTTTGTTTCTCCAATGGGTCTTGTGCTGATGGTGATTGTTTCCTGTCACTGTGTAGGGAGCTATTCCTATGTGTTGCTGTGGGCTTGTGGGCTGGGCTTATCATTGGATTTGTGACGGAATACTACACTAGCAACGCATACAGGTATTTATATAAAGACAATTGATTTTTTGCTTTCATGCCTTGTTTCTCCACAGCGCTAACAATGTCTTTTTTTCTGTGTAGCCCTGTGCAAGATGTTGCTGATTCTTGCAGAACTGGAGCTGCAACTAATGTTATTTTCGGTTTGGCCTTGGGCTACAAGTCTGTGATCATCCCGATATTTGCCATTGCCATAAGTATTTTTGTCAGTTTCAGCTTTGCAGCCATGTACGGTATTGCCGTAGCTGCTCTTGGTATGTTGAGCACAATCGCGACCGGATTGGCAATTGATGCCTATGGTCCCATCAGTGACAATGCTGGAGGTATCGCTGAGATGGCTGGCATGAGCCACAGAATCCGTGAGAGAACTGACGCCCTTGATGCGGCTGGAAACACCACCGCTGCTATTGGAAAGGTTCTACTCAATTTCTATCACTAACTACTCCCTATTCCCTTGTTCTCTTACAGTTACTCACTCCCATATCTTTCAAAATCGGAAGGGGGATAGTTCTTTTCTTTTTTTAAGATATAGATTTAAAATTTTGCTCTCGAATGATTATGAAGAGTTTGCTGAACAAGTGTTTTTCTTTTTAGGGTTTTGCTATCGGTTCAGCAGCTCTTGTTTCTCTTGCCTTGTTTGGTGCCTTTGTGAGCCGTGCGTCCATCACCACCGTTGATGTCTTGACCCCTAAAGTCTTCATTGGTCTCCTTGTGGGGGCTATGCTTCCATACTGGTTCTCTGCCATGACGATGAAGAGTGTCGGAAGTGCAGCTTTGAAGATGGTTGAGGAAGTCCGCCGACAATTTAACACCATCCCTGGCTTGATGGAAGGCACTGCCAAGCCCGATTATGCCACCTGTGTCAAGATATCGACTGATGCTTCTATCAAGGAGATGATTCCTCCAGGTTGTCTGGTCATGCTTACTCCCTTGATTGTTGGAATCTTGTTTGGTGTGGAGACTCTTTCTGGTGTTCTCGCTGGATCTCTTGTTTCTGGTGTTCAGGTAAGAAACGACTCTTCTATAAAGTGCTGATCCTGTATTTTAGATCCTGTATCTTCATTGTTGAAGACTTGAAGTATGTCTCTTACAAGTACCCTTGCAAATATGGTGTTTTTTTTTTTTTTTTTTTTTTTTTTTCCCGAGATGTGTGTAAGTGGCCTAAAACGAAGTGTCAAGATCCTGTGCCATAGTTGCAGAGTGTGTTTTGTATTGAACACCAGTTTGAGGAAAAATGAGGAGTCGAGCAACTTAACACATAATTTCCTTTACCCGTTTACTGTAATGAGGTATCAGAGTGAGGTAAGGGGTAAAAGTGTGGAGACATGTCCTGGATGATTCAAAACGAAAATTAAGCTGACCAACTAATATTGAAGTGTAAACAGTTTAGTAATGAGCACTCTTATTTCTGTGAATCCTGATCGATTATCTTGATATTGCAGATCGCCATCTCTGCATCCAATACTGGTGGTGCTTGGGACAATGCCAAGAAGTACATCGAGGTATGCATCTGATTTAATCGTATGCTATTATGTTGCCGCTTTTGATACATGTCACCAAGCTATATCCTAAAACTTTCTGGTTTGTGTTTTGGTCAGGCTGGTGCATCTGAGCATGCAAGGACACTTGGTCCCAAGGGTTCTGATGCACACAAAGCAGCAGTTATTGGAGATACAGTCGGTGACCCTCTCAAGGACACATCTGGGCCATCTCTCAACATCCTGATCAAGCTCATGGCGGTCGAGTCTCTTGTGTTCGCCCCCTTCTTTGCCACCCATGGTGGCTTGCTCTTCAAGCTCTAAAGACAAAACCCCAGGCACTGAGGGATGACTCGCTCGTGCTTCCCTCCCATTTTGGTTAGTCTAAAAATTAGTCGCACAATTTTTGAATGTCGTAGCTGGGCAAGGCTGAGGGGGCTCGCCTCTCCACCCTTTTGTATCAAGGGCGTGGGAAGGTGGTGATGATGATGATAATTTCTGACAGTCTTGCTAAGTAGAGTCATATGATCGACATTATTCATCTTTTTTTCTTTTCTTAATTACAAACGCGAGTTCTGTAGCGTTATCATTTTCCAAACCTTAGGGATGGAATGAATTCTCTATTTAGTTCGCAAGTGACTTTTGATTCAGAATTGTATTCAAATGAGGATCCTGTTGTTCATCAATATCCTGTGACCGCTCTTCTTTTACCCTTACCGCTAGCTGAATGTTTTAAGTGGTACAGAGTTTATATTTTTTCGTGCTTACAGGCGTTGCAGGTACTATAGATTAGCTCCGTTTAAAAGTTCAGCTGGGTTCTTTATATTAGCTGGCCTTGTCCCTAATGACCCTATTCCGTACTTGTCAAAATGGTCAGCTGGTATAAGTCTGATAGTTTCCGAGCTGGCTCAATTCTCGGTTTGAAGGGTTATATGTTAAGCGGTTACCTGAACTTTTTAGTATGTACGGGTTTCATACTGTTTATAGACCGAGTCAGTTTTTGACAGGTATCGTGACAAACATGTGCGTGGTTGTCGAAGGTGATGGCCGTCCATACCCATCGACATTTTGCTGCTACAGTCGGATTTGGATGAATTTTATGAGCATGAAGCCATTGCTGTTGCTTTGATCAGAATTGGTGTGTAGACAATCAGTAACTATATTTTGCTCCTATGCAACTCACAGAAGCCTCATTGGTCAAATGTACATGTTTTTCACGTACTTTGATCAGTATTTATCGCATCTAAAGGATCAGTGTCAATCGAGATTTTTTTTTTTGAAAATCTAGCAGGATGACCGATCAAGTCAAATATTTCTACAGGTATTAAATTGAATTACATCTCACCATTTCCCTTCTCAACGAAGTCACCCTGCTCAATTCTCGGCAGGCAAACATCAGTAATTTTGTCTTTTGACATGGTATAGGCGTATAGCATATAAGGCCTTTCCAGTACAAAGAAAGAGCGGATTGAACCCGAGATCTTACTCCCCCTCGTCTTATGCACTACAACAGTGTTACAATTTGACGGCATGGATGGCTCTTTCTCCTCTAGCAATATGTTGCAAGAAAAGGGCCATATAATTAGTGACCTTCTTGTAAAGTTGGGCTCCTTCACTTTGAATTAGATCAGGTATCGGGCCGATCTCTTTGTCAGGGGGTGGAACACTTGCTATAGCCACTGATATCCTGTCTCTCTCCTTATCTATCTCCACCTTGTGTACTACACTCCTCACTTTTCCATTGCTCATTATCTGCTTTCATTCATCATTTTCAGTCAGTTACGAGGCGCAAAATAAATACAATAACAACCACATCACATAATTATGTTGGACGGAGGAAGTAACTAACAAACTAACGATACTGGATTGGTATTGTTCTTATAATTAGTTCTTATGTTACGCAGGTTCGACTGTATTGGACAGACAGGGGTGTGCATCAAGCTGCCTGACATGACGATTTTGAAGTGGGTAAAATCTACTGTGAATGTGAGACGGTCTATGGTTGATAATGTTTGCAAAAGTGATCATATTGTTGGCGTAGAACAAAGTTTTGAAGTGCCATATCAAAGCAGAATTGTGTCAATTGAGACACACACGTACCCAAGTGAAATGTCGTAAAACGATTGGTTTTGTAGAAGAAGGGGAGTCAAGTTTACCTCCAATTGGTCACCAACATTGATGAAGAGGGCATCAGGAACTATAGGAACTTTAAACCACTGATTATCTTTCAGAACTTGAAGACCTTCAACCTCTTTGTCTTGGAGCAAGATGGTAATCATTGTTACATCAGAATGCGGTTTGAGCCCGAAAACACGATTTGGGGATGAACAAGGAGGGTAATAGTTGAATCTTGAAAACATTATGCCCTCTTCTCCGAATTGACTCAGAAAGCTGTTTTCTTCCACGTCTAATGATTTCGCTATTGCTTTCAGCAGATTTTTTAATAGATTCTTCATCTTAACAGCATACTCATCTACTGTCTCCCTACATACATAGTCATAATTATACTCTCATTATACATTACTCTTCGGGATTCAAACATTTGGCTCGATGTACTCATGTATCCCATATCATCATCTTTATCATTGAGCTAGCACATCAGTATTTGGCAAAAGGTCACTTGCTGTTCAAATTCTCATCACACAAATATGAGTTCAAAAGAGTAACCTGAAGGTTGGCGGACTGTGAGGCCAAAATTTGTGATTACGACGATGTAGAGGGTAAATTTGGAGATGTAGCCTATCATTCCAGTTGAAAGGCTCATCTTCAGCAACAGTGTCACTTCCATACCCTTCAAACCAATCTGCCGTTCTCGAGTACTTTTGCTTCTCTTCTACATCAAGTCCAAAAAATTCTTTGGCTAACACTCTCAGTTTATCCATTTCTGGACTCCCAATTCCATGATTTATAACCTGCACACACGTTTCTTAAAGTTCCCTTTTTATAAATGCCTTTGTTTTACAGAATGACTGTCTGCATTCAGTAACGATGATTGAGACGGAGAGTAATACCTGGAAGCAGCCCCAGGAGCAGACAACAGATCGAAGCTTGCGGAGTTCGTCTTGGGCTTCAGGGGATGAAGAGTCCAAGATCAACTGAAGATCAATTGAGGGACTGTCCATGAATGGAACATCAGACTCATGATCTTTGTTATTAGTAGGATGGAAAATGTATCTTTCGGGAATTTGATTTACAGTGGATTTAATAAGCTCTTGCACCGGTGTTGGTGGTAGTTCTAGCTTCACTGGATGCTCACGTGGTTCGGCCATGTTTCAGGTGCGTCTTTCTGATGTTGCTTACTTAGTAGAGTAACTTGCTTGATTTTGGCTGTGTATTCGGGCTAAAGAGGAAGAATGAAGGTTGAATGCCAGGTCCTAGCTGGCTTCTTATCTACCTCATGAAAACATTGCTTACCACAAAACACTAGTTGGTTTTGTTAGTAAGTAAAATACCAATTCTCAAATAAGACCGGCACACAATGATTGTATGATTATTAAAAGCAATAAAACCGTTGTACAACACGAGACTAACTCGGGCTTAAGATGAGATTGTGCCAACTCCCAACTACTCCTATACCTAGACAGTACAGTACTAATAAAGAGAATAAGTTGATGACTTTATGTATGAGATATGATATGATTTGATTCCCCTTTAATTTTGGTCATTGGTGAATGTTGAAAGTGATGTTGATGGGCACTGCATTGTTGTGCACTCTCTCAACCTCAACATTCACTTCCTCTTGTTGCCTCTTATTTGCTGCTACCGCCGCTGCTGCTGCTTTCTGTTGCACCTCTTTTTGTACATTTTCGTTTCCCTTCTCCGACACATTGTTGGGCACTTCGTTCTCTATTTCTTGCTCTTGTCCCCTGCAACTACACCCGGCACATTTATCCGGTTGTATCGTATTTGCGTTCCTATAATTCAAACCCCATCCATTTACATAAAAGCATGCTGCGCATAACAATAATCTTAATCTGAACGATTTTTTTTTTTTTACTTAAGCGATCTTGAACTAACTTAACCCATTCATTTTAAGTAGTTTTTTAAATCGAACTCACTTGACCCATATAACTAAATTAACCACTTATGAACTAACTTGTTTGAATAAGCTATTATCTCAATCGCTTAATTATTCACCCCATTTACCGCAACTTATCTTATGAAGAGAATCATTGTATCAGATTTACAGCAAAATAAAAATTTTATGCTTCGTAATAAACATTTTCTATTTACGGCCTACTTAAATACATAGAATATTCGTGTCTAGTTGAGACATATCTAGCTAATATACAGGTCAAGTGTCCAGCAGTCAGCCTATGAACCATATCGTGTTGTATTGGTGTGTCACGTATTCTAGCACTACCTGTGAGTTGGCTGAGGTGGCTCCTCGACTATTTCAGGCACACATTGGCTTTGATAAGTTGGTGCTGGCTGTCGAACATCTCCCTGCCTAGCCACCTCTGTCTCGGGTGGGGTTGGGTCTTCGCTAAACTGAGCTCTAGGGCTGTAATACTCCTCGTTATCATCAGTTGGTGATGATGGTGGTTCAAGTTTATCATCCGTAGTTTGCTTAGGTTTTTTGCGTCTGTCGCATAAGTATTTTCCTGCACAAACACCCACAGCAACCACTATCATCATCAAGATTACTAACACGATTTCAACGGCCGGGTTATTGCCCATTTTTACTTTTTAGTTTTACCACGTCTTTCCTATTATTCTACTCGTTATATTTATTTATATGCGAAGATCTTAATTCTGGAATACCAATATATGGTCATAAATTTCTGATTTTATGTCGATTATTATTGTTTCTTTTGGTACATTATATTGATTGATTTCATAATTGTCTATAACATGGGTATTGCATGTCACATTAATGTCTTGTATGTGCAATTTGATTTACCCGTGCACACGGAAATCAGAAAGATGCACGTCTAATTGATCGTTTATTTACATATATATTAATGCGTCATATATAAGTATATTACATGAATACTTAGCAATGTATTGGCTACAATCGATAAAACTATACGCCATTAATTGGGATTATTGAACTCAATCTTAATGATGGAATCTAATTGTATCAATCAATCTTTGTTCAGATTCATAGTGCTTAAGAAATAGAGTAACGTAATGCTGGAGCGACACCGTTTCAAATTGTTGAGGGCACGAAGATGTGATTAGATCATCCAATGGTCCGACAAGTCAGTCGCGATCAGTGTCCCAAAACATAGCAATAGAGAGCCTTGATTTCTCGGTACTTGTTACCACTCTGTGCACTGCACTCTTCAACACTCCATTACTCATTATCTGCATATACATGCTCCAATCATACCACACCATATCAATCAATCAATATATATCCTCGTGATTTGAGCTAGTTTTTCGGACAAGAAGTTTATTGTGATAATACAGTATGATAACATATCTTGTTGATAACATTGCTGATTATACTAATGTTGAGTGGTTTTACAAAATCGATATGTGAAATACAGATAATGTAATGGAGATGACAATAAAACTGAATAAAATACGATCGTACCTCCAAAGAATCGCCAAGATTGAGAAAGAGAGCATGAGAAATGACAAGAACCATGAACCATTGACCATCTTTCAGAACTTGAAGTCCTTCCTGCTCAACTTGCAACAGTAGCGTCATTGCTGAGAAATCGGCATGAGCACCAAGACCTCGTCTGAAACTCGAACATACGGGATAGTAGTTCAATCTTAGGTTCAGCTCTTTATTTTTGCCATATCGTTGTTTGAATTTCTCCTCATCCACGTTCAATGCGAGTAGCACCTTCTTTAAGAGCTCTTCAAATATTGGTGCCAACTTTTTGGTGTATTCTTGTATCAACGTCCTATTCACCATTTACAATTTTCATTGTTGCATGCGATGTTAAAAACTTATTTAAGAATGTTTTACCTAGGAAAGAAACGCTAATTTGCGATAGATGAATATTTAACTCGATTTATCCTAAACCAATCGATGATATGAGGATTACTTTCTTACTAACATATCCCCTCAAACTGTTTTTTTACTGATAATGTTGTCCTCCACATACACATATGAAGAGACCTCAACGACATTGTTCTATAATCAAAGGTGACGCTGATGCCACTGGAAATAACTGAGTAGCAAGGTGAGGAATAAATTACTTGAAGGTAGAGGGATTTTGAGGCCAAAACTCGAGTTTAATACGGTCTTCAGGGTAAACTGTAAGAGTGATCCCTTCATTCCAATCAAGTATCTCCTGGTTTTCGGAATCAACGACATCTTTACCATCGTACCCATTGTTACCGCCTTTTGGCATTGCATACTTCTTCTTGTCCTCTAAGGGAAGTGCAAAAAATTGCCTGGATACTTCTCTCAATTCATCAAGGAATGAAGTTGGTATTCCATGGTTTATAAGCTGATTCATTTAAATTAAACCAAATGTGATCATTATACCAATTAGAAGAACGATAAAAATAGGTCATGACATCAGAGTCTGCACGATCATGAAACCATGAATTCAAATTCTAGGAACCACTATTATTCGCACAGGTAAATATTGGTATAACAATCATTGATTGGACATCAGTTATCAAATTATACTTTCATTTAAGATGGTTTTACCGATTTCATGATTAATGTAGTAGGACGGTTTTTTTTTTACTGTTTTATACAGTTTAGGGTAAAACTAGTATGCTAGATGACTTTTACAAATGTAAACCGCTTGTAATTGGTTGGATAAATTAATCTGAAGCTTGAGATTATTTTGATAAAATTGATCAAATTCGAGATTAGTAGTACTTCGTATGCTTTTGTTTACCTAATGTTCTATTTTAAAAACTTCCTTAACGAAGGATAGGAGGCAAGAGAAGGCACGAGGCCAGTACAATGAGTAGGATAGTTCGAACTTGGGACCCTGTTGTACAATCATACCTCTATTTTAACCACTAGGTCAAGATATTTTCGATAGCAAGTGGGCAACGTTGGATAGCATACAAAGACGGGGGCATAAAAGAGGAAGATGAATAATGAACCTGAAAACAACCCCAAGAAGTGAGGGCGGATTTAAACTTGTCCAATTCAATTGTAGCTTGTTCTTGTGTAACATAATTTGAGGTCGTCAGCACCGAATAATCAACCATGATATTATCCATATAACCCACTGTATTTTCACCATATGACTTCACACCAAAATGATCTGCCATTTGAAATTGTGAATATGACCTTGTTACTCAATTTCAGGTGGTTTGATTTGATTTATTCCAGTGTCTTATTTATTCCTTTGGTTGTATGATTAGATATGATAGTAGTAGTAAATTAGTTCATATGATAGGTGACACAAATACAAAGGTGTACTACCTAACCTTACGTTTTCAAAACTTTTATGGCCACTTATTCCTTTCCTTTTGTAGGATTATTGATTTGAAATCAAATAGCGTGTAGGACAGTCGTTATCGGTTTTGGGTCATGTCGAATCAATACGTGCTGTGCTCTTCGGTCTTTTCATTCATTTAGATTTCTTATATAAGGAGTACAAGTGAATGTTCCAGACTTTCGAATAGGTATACAAATGTGTCACCCCCCGTGAACAAGGATGATGACTAGACAGGGCCGTCCTGACATCTAAAGGGCCCTGTGCGAAAATTGACTGTGAGTGTCGAAAGTACAAGATGATCAACTGAGGTCAAATACGAGAATTCCATGCCATCAAGTGTGTACATGAGTTGACGTTTCTTAGTTGGTGTGATACTGTTAGTGTGTACATATTTTATGTTACTAATAACAAAAATAACAAAGTACAAACAAACTTTTATCAATGCAGAATTTTTCACAATGAACTAATTCACAATGACAGTTCAATGAATTACGCACGAAGTGACAACAGTCTGTAGCAATTTCAGACTGCAATATCACAGGTGACTTCTGATGCCTAAGCAAATGACGTCGTGGTTGGGGTATAGAATGAGGCATCACAAAAGGCTACTAAAGCTTCAAGGCGTCAAGCGTTCTACGCCCTTGAGCGTATGTCTCAAAGAAGAGCCTCCTGAACTCGAAGATGTCAAACTTCTTGTACAGTTGGGGATGTTCATCATCCACCAACTCATTCACTGGTTCAATATCGTAACTGTCTACTGGGGTGCAAAATGCCGCCAATGACATCCTCTCTTTTTCTGAATTTGTCACCACCCTATGCATCACGCTCTTGAATATCCCATTTGTCATCACCTACACAAGTCCAATTGTATGTCATACGCAAGAAACTTATTGGCACATCTGACATTATTGTACTTTGATTGCAGACGCAACATATATGAGGAGTTAGTTACCTCTCCAAGATCACCGAAATTGATAAACAAAGCTCCTGGAATGATAGGGACACTGTACCAAAGCTCGTCTTTCTGAACCTGGAGCCCGTCGACCTCATGATCAGGCAACAAAATCGTCATGCAACATCCATCAGAATGTGGTTTGATGCCAAGAACATGCTGAGGACTTTGACAGGGAGGGTAGTAGCCGAATCTTCCTGTAATTGGTGCGTTCTTCCCTTGATGTTTTAAGAAGCAGTCCTCTTCTAAGTCTAGAGAACGCGCCAATGCCTTGTAAGTCGCCTCTACTATGCCTGCTAGTTTCTCCGCGTACTCAAGTATCATTCCTCTGCCAATTTCACATTCATCTCACCAAATTAATTAACTTAGTATATACGGAGTATATATAGTACTCCGAAGTACGGAGTAGTTCATAACTATGTTACTTTGATAGTTAACTCTGCGTGTCGTGTATTGACAGTACAAGACATAAGGCAAAATATATAGACATATTTCCGACAGTGTGACTCTATTCCGAGGCTGATAATTACCTGAATTTATCAGGCTTATGAGGGTAAAACTGTAGCTTGCGCTTTTCTTGAGGGTAAAGTGTAATAAACAGCCTGTCATTCCAGTTGACGGTTTGAGCACCTGCGTAAACTGAATCACTGCCGTAACCTTGGAAGACGTCATCCGCAGCTGAGCACTTGAGTTTTTCTTCAAGGGGAAGTGCAAAGAATTGCTTGCCAACTTCAATCAGTTCTTCCAGGAATGACCTCTCTATCCCATGATTAATTATCTGCCAACAACCTTAAATTAACCCGCAGCTGTATAATTTTACTGTTTCATCTATTTCTTTACGTACTTGTCAACGATACAAAAGTTCTATTGAATGAGTCTCTTCTGTGTTTGTTTCATTTTGTTGTAGGAGCCTATCTTGTCAAGTCTACGAATTCTACTGAATGACTATGAGTGCTGTAAAAAATTCTTGTTTGTCCTTCTCACATTATATTATGACTATAACTTTTACATAGACGTGATAACAAAGAGAGTAGAGTACCAGAAAGCAGCCCCAGTGAGAAAGAGCAGAACGGAGCTTAGCATGTTCATGAGCTCGGGCAAGCGAGGACGGCGTGGAAGAAGAAGAAGAAGAAGAAGAAGAAGTGAGCAAGGAGAAGTCAATGAGGAGACTATCATTCCACAAATGAAGGTCATGAATGGCTTCGGGGAAACCGTCTTTGTGGAGGAATTTATCAGGTATGAGTTCACCATTTTGGGCAATTTCTTGAACCAATGTTGATGCTAGTTCTTGCTTGCTTGGGGGAGCTGGCTCTGCCATTGTAGTAACTAGTAACTAGTAACTAGTAACTAGTGGTAACTACACTTATACTTAGTTATAATAACAAGGATGAAAACATGTGGTGAATTAAGTAGGATTAGTATGAAGTAGTTTAAGAGAAGTGTTTTACGATCTGTATTATATTACTTGAACATGATCTGTTCTATAGGCTCGTACCTCTGTATCGAAGAGAGAGTGGGTTTTGCGTGTTACGGTCGCAACATTAGTTGGAATAAAAACATTAAAAATAGGGTCAAGTGTTTATTAGTTGGGAGATGATGTAGTATTTATTTTAAAACTGAGATCAGCAGAGCAAATGACAAAGATGCTGGGATTGTTTTCTAGGGGCTTTGCCTTGCCTTGCCTTGTGCATTTTGCTGCCTCATCTCTGCATGATTCCCTGGCTTTTTCCCTTCTTTTATTTCCTTGCCTATTTGCCCTCTTGGCTTCTCCGTTGACTTTGTCTTTCTTTTTAGGATATACAACAAGAGTAAGTCTTACGTACGATCGTCGTACGTGCTCTTCGTGATAAAAAGTACACATTTTAAGGGTTAACGTACCTACTTTAAGACTTAAGGTGACCACTTTGACATTTGTTAAAATGGTCACCTTAAGCCTTAAAGTAGGTATCTTCACCCTTAAAACGGGTACTTTTTGTCGCGAAGAACTGACCCGTAGCCGACCTTGCGATAGGGTCTGGCTATGGGAGGTTGGATCTAGGTTCGACCCTTGTAATTAGAAATAGGTTTAGCGGAGCCTACAAAATGGCAGTCCACTTGATGAGTCGGTTGGGACGATTCATTTAAGTAGCCGACTCTTAAGGATATAACATGATTTTCATACTTTTGTTTTCTTACTACTTCATATTAAATCATTTTTAACTCTTATTAATTGTTCACTATATAGAGGCCAATGATGTCTTCGAATAACATCAACTAAATTGAACTAAATTTAATGTAGGTCAATTTTGAACTTAAAACTTTATTCGATCAGTGTTGAAATAAATCAAATTATTCGCAAGCCTAGGTGGTACCCGTGCTAATTAGTCGTGCTATATTTTTCTGCCAATAAAATGTGATATTTATAAAATGAGTTTTTCGATCCTATTCAATTGACATAAGATAATAGTTTCAAAAATGGAAAAACTTTCACATATTTTCAGGAGAAATTAAAGGGTTAAATTACTATTATCATTTCCAACGAGAAATCAGGTGAAAATCTTTTCATTTTTACACTATTATCCTATACTAAGTGGAGATAAAATAAAAAAAAAACCGTTATAAAATAAGTTCAAATCCGAAGACATTATACACCACGGACTAAATAAAAAGAAACAAACTAAATTTTTGTCTTTTTTATCATTATAGCAAATCTATAGGTGTACTTATATTGCGATACAAGACTACCTAGTTGAGTAGTTGTAGCTATAGGACGCTCCCACGCACGCAACTTGTGAATTGTGATAGTAATATTATACGCCTAAATACGTAAATCAATTCAAAGTGTTAATACGACTTGCTTGGCTCAAGTTTAGCTAAGCATCATATACCTACTAACCTACTCCGTATAATATAAAACTATGTGGCCGGTGACTTATTGACTATATAGTCTATATAATATTATAATTTAATGACCTCTCTAATACGGTACGTAACCACCTTTTTTTGGCCTCAAGTGTGTTAATTAGTCACTTCTCTTTTTGTTTTTTCTTCATTTTCAGAAATTATATTTTCTTGAAGAAATGTCATTAATGGTACGGAGTAACTTGAAAGAAATTATATAAATTTCATGTTTGAGTATCAATCACTTTGAACGTTTGTGGTTGTCATTGTTAGAGTATAAAATCAATCCTGGGACTCCAACCATCACCTTATGGTTTTGGTTGAGATGGTCACTTGACATGGTATCAGAGCCAGAATGACCGAGAGGTCACTGGTTCAAATCTCACCACCCCTCCGTTTCAAGTGGAATATTCAAGCGCCAGGTATGAGGAGGTCTGTAGTCGCATCCACACTTTAAGCCCAAAGGGCATTCATGTGAGGGGGCGTGTTAGAGTATAAAATCAATCTTGGGACTCCAACCATCACCTTGAGGTTTTGGTTGAGATGGTCACTTGACATACGTTTATCATTCAAATTCATTAGCCAAAACCGACCTCTTTCGCTCTCATCGTTTTTTTTGCAAGTATTTGGTCTGTGGACTTGTAACTTAGCTGCATTGCTAGGGTTTTGCTGTGGAAATTACTCCCATCAGTTTCGGTCGCTTGTTTAGGTTTCTTATTTGGGAGTGAGTGTGAATTGACGATTATCTTTGCACATAAATGTAGTTTGATCAAGCGCTATTGTTCAAATTGATTAGCCTAAACTGACCTCTTTCGCTCTCATTTGGTTTTTCAATGGAAATAATCTTTGCATTCCAGTCACTTGTTTACCTTTATTTTCCGGGAATGAATGTAAATTCACTGTTATCTTCGCACTGATTTATTTGCCAAAATCAGCTTGATGGATCAACCTGTATTATCATACAAAAAAGGTCATTTACGTCAATTCGTAATATAGAAATGTGAAAAAATGATTACGATAGGGGGAGTGTTAAGTTTGGAGTACTTTTGTTGTGATCATGACTGACTCATGAGCTGTGGTGAAAGCAAGTTGGAAACTTGGAAATGTATGGAGTCGGATTATCAGCTGAGTAGCTAAGAAATATTATGTCGATGATTTAAAACCCTTTTATTTGCTTGGCGTTATTTGGATGGTTGAATGACCTATTTTCTTTGAAATTGACTATTGGTGTGCAGATTTATGCAGTACAATTCCATCTGTTTGTTACTTGTGTATTGTTTCTCAGTCGTGAAGGATTTCGGCGGGCGTGTATGCATGCCGAATTCAAATGGTATTTTCTTACACACACTTCTTTTTGCATGTTTATTGGTCTAAATTATGAAATTAAGGGGGATTCTAATATCTCTGCATTGTTTTGTTCCGTTCCCCTTGTGCCGGAAAAACCAAAATATGAAAAACCAGTTATAATCACGTTTCTTTGTGTGTGCGTGTGTTGCAGTGATGACGACTTAAATGGAGAAAATGCAGCAAAGCTGTTGAAAGTGGCGTGGCTGTCTCTTCCTCTAGGAATGGCTATTACGATGATAGCGTGCGCAGTCGTCTTCTGGTGGCAAGATCTGAGCTATTCGAGCTCCTACGGTCAAGCTATATTGATAAATGGTAAGGTACTGATATTTCAACTTTAACTCTGTAAATAGATTTCTACTCCATGTGTCTTGAAAAATTTGTCTATGAAGACCTTAGAAGCAGCTTATGTTGGATTTGTTTTCTTACT
>JAUEKU010000003.1:1676111-1686538 GCA_032274805.1 Gypsophila paniculata
AGTTCAGTTCAGTTCAGGTCCATTAATTTCAGTTCAGTTCAGTTCAGGTCTATTAATTTCAGTTCAGTTCAGTTCAGTTCAGCAAATTTCAGTCCAAAAGAACGGGACATAAGTAGGCACACCTGATTGAGTCGTAGGCTCGTATCAAACAATTTAATACTGGGAAAACCCCAACTTGAAAATATAGGGATTCTATGCAATCCAATAATGGTGGGAAAAATTCTAGGGTTGGGTATTTGGTAGTTGATCGATTACCAACAATTTGCACTATAGCCAATTAGCCATGGTCTCATTGTCTTAACAAACCCATTATGACCATACATGACCCGTTGGACCTTAGTTTAGGCCCAATGTTCCTTTTTGTTTGGCTTCTGTAAGTTTTGCCAACAAGGTGGACTTTCCGAAAGCAAATTACCATTTACCAACCTTCAAAGTATCTACCAACACAGTTCACACACTGCACAGTTCACACACATCTTCCAGTAAGATGATACATGTACACATTGTGTACATAAGAACTACATGTACACAATGTGTACATGTAGCCTTTTTGCATCTTCCATAATCAAATTCAATTTAATCAATGATTCTCGCTTTCACCTTACTGTGCCCACAGCTAGGTGCATTTTTGGCTTCTTGTACAATTGTAAAATTTCTATACCAAATACATAATCCTCATTACTTTGCCTCAAAAAAAAATCATCTACCAACCATTTAAGTTTTCAAGTAAATGGCCAATATATTCCAGTCTATTGATCAAGTTAATTTTCTATGAAATTGTTATACACACGACACCCGTCTTTGACTTGTTGCGGATAGAATCAAAAGGTGCCAAAAAGGATACTTATTATTTCAACTTTCAAAATCCGACAGAAAAGTACTCATACATTAGATTCGTAGTACGGTAGTAGTAGTGTCTACACAAGGGAGTATCATACATTAGATTGGTAGTAGTAGTGTACACATCTTCAGCCACAATCTTCCACAATAATTCTATAACACATTAACACTGTACTACTCTATTGACACTAACATGCTCACTTCTTACTCTTCAACTTCAACACTGATACAACCCAAGTTCCAATCTTTTTAGTTTACTATATTACGAGGAGGCACGAGGCTAGTAAAACGAATATCTGCTACACTAATACATCTTCGATAGAAAGAAAAGTTCCAATCTTTTGGCACAAAGTTTGCCTTTTTCTTCAGCAATGTCATCACAACAACAAAATGGAGGAGGAGAAGAAGAGGTGTATATGGAACCATTGTTGGGCATTACTAGAAATCAACTATCTTTTCAATACAACAGAACATCTCAACATGCACTTGTTGGTGCCAACATTTATCCCATTGAAAGTCTTGATTATGAGTATGTTTTCCATTTGTTTTTTGAAATCATTGTTTGCCCATCAATTTTGAGCTCAATTTGATGTTTTATTTGATTCAAAGGTGTGAACTTGATTGTGTATTTACAAGCTCATAAAACCCTTTTCCAATTTGTTCTTCGTGGAAGTTTGAATTTAATTTCAGCTCAGTTTAGTTATTTATTATAGGTATGATTTTTGAACTTGGTTTTCTAAGCTGGTTTTTTCCTTCAACACAAATTCTTATATGAGACGTCGTATTGCTTTTCATGTGATGGGCCTTGGGGCTTGGGCAGTTGTGCCTAGCCAACTTGAGGAGTAAGGACCAACCTTCACTAAGTCTGTATAAAACATCAAATCTTCATAAGCATTTTGGTTGGTCGGATTATAAGACAATCTCACACGAAACTTACTGCTCGCTTATTCTTATTTGAGATTTATGCATAGTTAGGGGGACGATCAGTAGTATTCCATTATTTGGTGCAATATAGTTGCTTTTGTTGTCATTGTGGTGGTTACATACAAAGTTGAAATTGTTTTCTCGGGTTTTGCAGAATTATTGAGAATGATTTCTTCAAGCAAGATTGGAGGAGTAGAGGGAAGGCTCAGATATATCAGTACATATTCATGAAGTGGGCATTGGTTTTCCTTATCGGGTTGATTGTTAGCTTGTTCGGGTTTTTCAATAATTTGGCGGTCGAGAACATTGCTGGCACTAAATTTGTTATCACATCCAAGATGATGCTACAAAACAAGTACTGTTCTAACATTTCTTCTTTTTGTTTCTTCTTAATTATAGTTGATTTTTCTGGAGTTTATGTAATCTACGAGCATTTAGTCTTATTTTCTTTTGATGTTATTGTAGGTACAGGGAAGCCTTTTTTGTTTTCACGGGTTATAATTTTGGGTTAACCCTATTTGCTTCCCTTATTACCGCGCTTATAGCACCAGCGGCTGCTGGATCAGGCATACCGGAAGTAAAGGCTTACTTGAATGGTGTGGATGCACCTGAGATATTTGCGGTCAAGACTTTGATAGTTAAGGTCTGAATTTTGTTTTCTTATGTTGAACCCTTTCGTTTAATTCGATTACCCTTTCGCGTAATTTGATTAGGCCATTTGATTTGGAAGTCATTTGGAACGCATCTTTATGAAGTCTTCTGTCTGAGCAATGCTTGCATTCAATCCATATTTGTTTATCACGAAAGTTTCAATTTGCGCATTCAAAGGGTTTTGCTCTATGTAGACTGTTGGCATTGGACTTAGGTTAGGTATCCTGCAACAAGGTTATGAACAGAATGTTTAGTGCATCGTTTTTTTTTTAGTTTCCAATACATTTTATCTAAACTTGAATGCTAGTCTCAGATACGTCTCTGGTTACAGATTGTTGGTAGCATTACTGCAGTATCATCTTCCCTTCTCATTGGAAAAGCCGGGCCTATGGTGCATATTGCTTCATGTATTGCTGCATTGCTGGGTCAGGGTGGATCAAAGAAGTATCACTTGACATGGAAATGGCTACACTTTTTCAAGAACGACCGAGATAGGAGAGATCTTGTAACATGTGGAACAGCTGCTGGAATTGCTGCTGCTTTCCGTGCTCCAGTTGGTGGTGTATTGTTTGCTTTAGAAGAAATGACTTCTTGGTATTCTTAATCTTTTTATTCCCGTCTGTGTTTAGTAGGGTTATATTGTTTCGATTTCATATCACTTTCCCAAAATGAACTCAGCTTTACTACCGAAGGATGTACTTTATATATCCGTCTGTTACTGTGCCGTTCTCCATATCGTGGTAGCCTGGTAGGTGCTGGCTTCTGTATAACATTGATTGATTTTTTTCCCCCATTTTCTAGGTGGAGAGGTGCGCTTTTATGGAGAGCTTTCTTCTCGACAGTAATTGTGGCTATCATGCTTCGTGGTTTCATGGATTTCTGCTACAAGGGCAACTGTGGACTGTTTGGAACAGGTGGATTGATTATGTTCAATGTTACGTCAGAAGATTTTGTATATCACCTCAGTGACATTCCTGTAGTATTGGTCGTAGGAATTGTAGGAGGCTGTTTGGCAGCCTTGTACAATTCTATTTTGGCAAAAGTTCTCAGATTATACAGCAAAATAAATGAGTAAGTTGAGTTTTGCTCACGTTTACATCTTCATTAGGAAGCTCGTAATTACTCCTCCATCCCATTTGTATTGTACAAACTTTAGATTGCAACTCTGCATTCACATCGCTAACCACTTCTTGTTGCTCTCTTTTTTTCAGGAAAGGGGTTGTCTATCAAATGCTACTTGCCTGTTCAATCTCTATTTTCACATCTTGTCTTCTTTTTGGGCTTCCTTGGCTTACAACCTGCCAACCTTGTCCAGTTGGTTCTTCAGAAGCTTGTCCTACGATAGGCCGATCGGGCAACTTCAAGAAATTTCAGTGTTCTCCTTCCCATTACAATGATTTAGCCAGTTTAATTTTTAACACAAATGATGATGCTATCCGCAACCTTTTTCGTCACAGTACTGATTCCGAGTTTCATGGCACAACAATGCTTCTCTTTTTCGTGACGTGCTTTTTCCTTAGTATTATAAGCTATGGGATCGTGGTTCCATCTGGCCTCTTTGTACCTGTAATTGTAACTGGCGCATCTTATGGCCGTTACATCGGGATGCTCTTAGATTCGTATACAAGTCTTAACCATGGTCTGTTTGCCGTGCTGGGTGCTGCCGCCTTTCTTGGTGGATCCATGAGGATGACGGTTTCTTTATGTGTTATCCTCCTAGAATTGACCAACAACTTGTTACTATTGCCTCTTGTTATGCTGGGTCTACTTGTATCCAAGACAGTAGCTGACTGTTTCAACGGTAATATATACGACATCATGATGAAGATAAAGGGCTTTCCTTACCTTGAAGCTCATGCTGAGCCCTACATGAGGCAACTAACGGTAGCTGATGTAGTTACGGGCCCCCTTCAATATTTTCATGGGATCGAGAAGGTGGGAAACATTGTGGACGTTCTCAGAAGGTCACGACATAATGGATTTCCTGTATTTGATGAACAGGAACAATCTGAGCACCCTGTTTTGTTTGGTCTGATCCTCCGTGCCCACCTAATTGTGTTGCTTAAAAAGAAGGCATTCTTTCGTACACCTGTGCGAACAGATGCTGACGCATTCGACCAATTCTCATCAGTCGACTTTGCCAAGGGTGGGTCTGGTAGTGCTGACGACATTGACGATGTCAAATTGACAGATGAAGAAATGGAGATGTTTGTAGATCTTCACCCGTTCACCAATGCTTCTCCATATTCAGTTGTGGAGACGATGTCTTTAGCAAAGGCTCTTATACTTTTCCGACAAGTTGGTCTCAGGCATATGCTGGTGATACCAAAGACACCCGATGTAAGTTTCATTATCCCTTCTGTCGACTGTAAATACTCCACATCAGTCATACTTAATTGTCAGCTAAGTAGGTCATTCACTCAATACTCAATAGTCATACCAAGTCTCATAGCTTGCGTGCATTAATGTAGCCAATGTGGCCAAGCACCACTGTCAGAACACTTCAACATACAAGTCGAAGTCTATCTGTAATTATATCCAGATAGCCTGTATTTTTCTTAACCAGCTAGACTCGCTTTTTGATGAAAACTTGTAACTTGGTGCAGAGACCGCCTGTGGTAGGGATGCTGACGAGGCATGATTTCATTGCGGAGCACATATTGAATTTGCATCCTTCTCTGGTTAGAAAAAAGTGGAGAAGATTACGATTTCCACTTCCTTTGATCTCAAAATTCTTGTAGAACTGCGCAGGTACGTGGCACTCAAGTTTTCGTGGACAGAATTGCAATAGCCTCAGTTTATGCATGTAAAATACTCCTGTATCTTGTAGCCCTGATATTTTTACTTTGCTCTTTATTTGTGTTCTGTTCATTTTCTGTTTCATTTTTTCTCGATAACTTCCAGTCATCGATGCTCAATGTATACAAGTACAATTTGTTTAACGTCTCATCTTCGGTAATATTGCAGAATATATTCACGTCTCTTGGGGGGATTAAACACCACTTTCCACTTATTGTCATTTTGAGTAATGCAAGGATTTGTCTCCGTGTGACGTTACTTGCTCAGAACTTCAGTAAACCAACAGACAACATTTGGTACAGAGGGGAAAGGGCACAATTTAATACATACTATACTTCATTCCAATGCATCAGAACTACACTGAGCACATCAAACAAAGAAAAACTATGCTGACTTCCAAAAACACCACTTCCAAAAACTATAATGGGCTCTATTTAGAGCAGATTTGGCTTTTGTATTTTCGGGAGAGAGGATACACAAGTATACAACATACTTGTAGAATCGCAATCGTGAATGCGAAATGCAGTATGGTAAATTTAGAAGGAAGTTACTGAAATCCTTGACAATCTACCCTCGTCTTGTGCTCTGGTAGTCCATCCTTATAGCCCACAGCTGTTCCCCAACTGTTTTCATGTCTGGTCGATCCGTGCGTACAGGTGCTGAACATTGAAACGCCAAACCAAATATCTTTTTTAGAATTTCTCCATCTATTGCTTCATTCATCAATGGATCAAGAAGCTTCAGCACATCCCCTTCATTGTAGCTATAGATTGCCTGCACAAATGTCGTTCAAGAAGCCATACATTACAAGTTATAAGCATGCTTTTAGGTCATGGGCAGTTCACATACAAATTCAGACAGATGAATACTAGTATAATGAAAGTCAATTCTAAGTCTGTCTGAGGTTTTGGTTTAACAGGACAAGTTCTGCTTAATGCTTCAGACAGACATGCAGTTTCGTGTGCATTGTGTTTCTCATTTATTGGCATATGACAACACAATTACCCCGTACTTTAAAGGCTCTTACCAATACAAGGCCATAACTATTTAAGTTAAAGGTAGGTCATCTTGGCGTTTTTTCAGAGATTTATAGCCATTTAAAGTTAAAGGGTCGCAATGACAGCACTAGGATACTTCAAAATATAAGATAAGACGCTCACCCATCTGACTGTTACTCTCTCTGCGACCGGTCTTTTGGGTTCCACTGGGCGGCGTCCAGTTAAAATCTCTAAAAGCAAAATTCCGAAAGAGTAAACGTCGCTTTTAGGGGTGAGTTGATAGGTCTTCATGTACTCAGGATCAAGATATCCAACTGTCCCTTTCACTTTGGTTGAAATATGAGTGTGATCATCATCAACTGGACCAACTCTCGCAAATCCGAAATCAGCTACTTTGGCCTTGTAGTTATCAGTCAGAAGAATGTTGGACGACTTCACATCACGATGAATAATTTGCTTCTCTATTATCAATTTATCAAAAAAAAAAAAGACAATAATGAGAGCAATCGATAAGTAATGTCATACGGATATCTGAAGAATAGTCAGACGGCGTCAACCATATCCATATCATATGTAAGCAATTTAGGAAAAAGAAAAGAAAATTGACGATTCCAAGATGATTAGTGGTTTGTATAATTTATGTCGTTTGTGGACATTTACCTGCATACAAATGAAGATAAGTTAAGCCATGTGCAACATCTATGGCAATCGCAAGGCGCTGACTAAAATCCAGTATCCTGTCTCTCTGCCCTGTAAAGTTGACAGATACAAAACATCAGTGCCTCCAAAATGAGAAAGATCGGGAATTCTGCACAATTCCTGAGCTGGTTAAGTCTTACCATCTAAATGTTCTCTCAGTGTACCATTTAAAACATACTCAGTAACAATAAGTCGTTCATTTCCTCTATCCACATATCCTATCAGTCTCACCAGGCAACGGTGTTCAATTTTTGATAGGATCTCAATTTCACTGTTGAATTCAGTGGAATCGAAATTTTCCTGCAATTCAAACGACATCTTGATTATATAAAACTTGCCTGCAAAAGAATATTGACTCAATATACAGCTAAGATGAAATTTTGTAAAGTGATCTAACTAACCCTTTTAGCTCGCTTCACAGCGATCCACTGTCCACCTGGTAGCTGGGCCTTGTATACGGTCCCGAAACCCCCTTCACCAATCTTAAAGGCTGATGAGAAATTGTGTGTGGCTTTTGCAATCTGACTAAAATTGAGATGAACTGATCCGAACCTATGGAGCTTTGGGGACATTGGGTGTCGAGGACTAAATGGAGGGTGCCGAGATGCATTAGGACTGGGTGGAGGGAATCGTGATGGAGATGGACTAGGTGGTGCATGCCTCCATGGACTAGCCGTAATCTTTTCCGGATGTAAACTCGTCTCAAAAGAAGAGGACGAATCCACTGCAGCAGAATATATTTCATCATAACTAGCAACAAATTTAACGGGATTTTAATTAAGATTTTGCAAGCAACTAGAAAACGGAGCATTACTTAATGTCAGATCCCTCTGAGAATCAGCGGAGTGAACGTCCTTCTTCTTTGGTTGAAAGCAGGGGCAAACAAACATACAACATAAAAGGAAAACTCCAGGTACTGCCATGGCCATGATCTTCGAGGGAAAAGGATAGTGGTCACCGTTCTCGTCTTTGTCTAAATGAGCAATGGGGGATTTGGTTTCCTCTTTGATTCCATTTATGAGAAGTTTCCTTCCGGCCTCTGATACAGCCTCCAATGCAAGGACTCTCGCCCATAGTATACAAGGTGTTAAGCTTAACACGCATATAAAAACTTTCAAACTAGAATAGCAGCTACCCATCCTCTATGACCGAAAGCAATTGCTAAAACCTTTATTCAAACTCTCATCTTTGGGATACTGGAATTTTGTCGTAGCAGATGCCAACATTCACAAAAGCTTCTGTACACTAATTGTAGATGGAGCTAAATATGAACATCCTAATACAGACAACGTGAGACAGCAGGAGCCAAAATTGAATCGTCTCACCAGAGGCCACTGGATCCCCTTGGTTAGAGAAGCCTCGGTGATACAATCCTAAAAATCTTTAGCTTGTACCAAATGTGTGTTGCCTTGTAGGCCCTCAGCAAACAGTAGAAGGCGTTAATAGATCTCTCACACAGGAAATGTATTATTTGACTCGAAAGAAGCTGAGACAAAAATATACAACAAAGTCAACAAGTCACCATCAAAAATTAGCTTCCTGTTGCCAAAAGTGAACAGAAACGAATCATACTATCCCTTTCTAGCAGATAACAAACTCACCACCGAGAAGATATAGTCTCTCCACTATTCCATTTAGTCATTTTTCAAATTTCCCCTCACAAAAGATGGGAAATGGGGCTAAATGGACAAAGAGGAGTATGCAATTGTGACCACACCAAGCCAACCATCCCCGGAGATCACTTATAGCCTAGACTTCACCACTCTACAAATGCTAATATACAATGAGGATATTAAACATTGCCTTCACTTGTGAAATAAATATATACACATCAAGCATAAAATACTGGGTCAGTATGCATAATCGGCATCAAATGGAGTAATGCCTCATAATACTTAGAAACACATCGGTCTTCATAGCTATTTACCTAGCACAACTTTTCGCAAGCTCTATTATACGAGAATCCTTATTTGAGATATTCCATACTCTAAGCTCCAATGTCATCATTGAAAAGTTATGGACATCCAATAAACCCAAAGCAGACAACTCAAGCTTCCAAAACCACTAATGTCACTGATGGAGATCAGGACAAGAAGCCAAAATTCCAACACTTGGATTCTGAGACTCGTAAGATGCTCTCACTTAAGAATTTGTGATAATCGTTTAGCACAACTAAAAATCAAACTATTTTGAATTGAGGTTCTTACAAGATCACTACTTTATGATCCTCAGCTAATATAGAAACTTTGATTATTGAGTATTTTTTTTTTTTTTTGACAGAATTCCATTACAAATTAAGAAAGAAAAACGTGTACTAACAAACTAACAATTCATACTATTTACAGAAGACACAACATTGCAGTCAAAATTCAAAGAAAGATCATTACTTTTCAACACCCATATATACTAAATCATCAACTGCCATAAACCCAAATTCTAAAAAATCAACAACACAACAACAAACACATCAATTTTAACACAATAAGGGTACTAACAAATTCAATAATTTACTATCAAAAACAGAATAAAAATAGAAACTTTGAATGAGAGTACTAAAAAATTCATCAATTTATGGTCAAAAACACAATAAAAATTGAAACTCTGAATGAGGGTACTAACAAAAATTTAAAAATTATGATCAAATACACCATAAAAACTGAAACTTTGAATGAAAGTATGTCAAAAAACCAAAAGCGTAACCAATCGGTCATGCTGCCATCTCAACCAAAAATTTAAACCGATGGTTCGATTGTAGTCCAAAATCGGTTCTATAATCTAACAAAGTAGTAACAAATTCAACAAACTATGAACAAAACAGCATAAAAATTGTAACTTTGAATGATGAAAAGTTGGAACAAACCTAAAAAATAGAGGCGGCTGAGTAGTAATAAAATTGAGTTGTATGAAATGATTTTTTGTTGGACTAAAAAAAATGAAGTGAAAGAGTGTAGAAACAACAGAACACACATCACAAATATGTTGACTAAAACATAAATCAAACAGTCAAGTGGGACATTCTTGACTGTTTTTGTTTTGGCAGGAAATTCTGTAGATTTTATTCATCTTTCTTTGTAAATTCACTGCTCCCCCATCATTATATTTGGGTAATAAATTAATAATTACTTACTCCGTTCATTTATATAACTCATTTTAGAAGTTTACACATAAATTAAGAAAGTGTTGAAAAGTATTCACGAAGTAATTATATGCATTAAATGAACTTTGAAAATAGAAAAAAAATACTTTTCCATCAATCCAAGAGCTAGAAAGTTTTAATTTTCCTAGTCAATGATGCTTTGGAATATATAGTAAAAGTCTAGGGGTGTTCATAAATTGATCCGGACCGGTAAACCGGACCGACCCGGACCGAACACATATCTGTCCGGTCTCCGGGTCCCTAAAAATGTGGTGACCGGTCTCCGGTCCACATATTAAAATAAGGAAAATTTAACAAGAATAAACCAACCTATGAGTGATCTTCTATAAATAAACCAACCTTTTGTTTAAGGTTAAATA
>JAUEKU010000003.1:1695990-1706446 GCA_032274805.1 Gypsophila paniculata
GCCCAAACCGTTAATTTTGGGTAACGGTGATTTGCTCTTATTTCAAAGTTATTGTTTATTGCACAAAATGCCCTCGAAGTTTGCATATTGTGCACAAAATACCCTTAGGTTTGACACTTGTGCACAAAATATCCTTGAGGTTTGGCACCTGTGCACAATATTGTGCACCTTTGAAATCCAACGACTATAAAGAAACTAGCCGTTGAAATCTTTTTTAAATATCTAAGGTCTGATGATTGAATTGCGTAAATGATAAACTACTTAATTTAGGGATAATAGTTTTGACGAGGATAATTTTGGGTTTAGATTGAGCATTTTCGGTTTTGCGGATTTAGGGGTTTTTAGGGATAATTAGGGGGAAGGGGGAATGTTTGAGTTCGTGAAATGACGGGGTAAATGTTTAGGGTAAATGAAGTTATTAGGGAGCTAGTGTTGGAAATAAAGCCATGATTTTTTTAAGGGAGACGATATCGACGATTTACGAGACGACAATAACGATTTTAATTAAAACAAAAAAATTAAAAAATTTACAAATAAAAATAAATAATTTTACAAATAAATAAATAAATAATCGAAAAGATCATCTCGAGTAGCGATATTTAACAAAAGTGCGGGGCGTTTTATACACCTAATGTCATTTAACTAATAATTATTCACCTAATATACCATCAAGGCATCAACACTAACGCCGTTATAACGAGCATTTTGTCAAACCTTAGGCGTATTTCAGGCACAAACTTAAAAAAAAAAAAAGATACCAAATGAATTAAGCCAAACCTCAGGGTCACCATGAAAATTTTCCCAAAATATAATGGACGACTGCGTTTTTTGCATGATCTCTATAAGCTTTCAGTATGAACTGAATTAAGTAAAAAGATGAAGTCACAGCAGAAAATAAATGGAAGATGAAAACAATTCAAGTCAAAAACAAAACTGTATAGTTGCACGTCAGTAGGATTTTCTCTTGCTTCTACCATTAGATGAAGCACAGATCCGTCTCCAGCTTCGGATGGATATGAGGGTGGGTATCACTATCCACGCGAAATTTGCTGCAATATAGTATGCGTAATAGTAATAAGGGGTTGCAGCAAACCCGTCACCCCTCAACATAGCAGTCGCGTAGTACATTATGCAACCGTAGAGTTGGCCCAGAGATACAGCCAACTGGAGTACATTGCTGTATGACTTGTGAGTTGCTATAGCGTACCTGCACGTATTCACATGAAATTCTAGTGAGTTTTAGCAACATGTAGTAAAATACTCGCGTTTAGAAGTATTTGACATGAGTGTGCGTTTGTGGACTCGGCTATTTAGGAAAAATCCTCGAGTTTTGGCTTAAATTGAGGTATCCCAAGTTTCATATCCTAGTCTAATATTAAGTGTCAGACACAAGTACGCAAAGATAATATGAAGAGATTGAGTAATATATTAGCACATGAATCCCGATTACTTACGCTGCTAATATGGAGGCGGGACCCTCTATAACGACAGTAATTCCTTCAAGGGCAACTGTGGCCGGATCCCTCTCAGCATATCTGGAATCGCCCTTGCTGTACTCTTTCCCTGTGTACGGCTAAATTGTTAAAAATCGAATGATTTTGACCAAGTGTGAGACTTAAGAGTTTATGAGTCAAATCTGTATATATTAAGGTTACAAGTGAAAGAGCCTTACAGATTTCAGCCAAATAGCATCCAGTTTTGTCCTTGAAGAATTCAGGAGAGAAAACAAAATATCCCTCGACGATCATATGGGTTAGGCCAGTAAACACCCACCAACATATCAGCAATCGTTCCATTTTTGTTAACCTTGAAAACAACCCTGTGTGATAGAAAAAATAGGGGTGAAATGGGGTACTCACACGACTGGATTTTTAGTAGAGTAAATATTTGAGCTCAATTTGACAGCAGTATTTTGTTTGTGTTAGATTAAGGCAGACACTGCGGGTCACATCAGTACTAGTCGTTAACTTGATATATTGACTACTAAATGGTCATCATCAGCGCTACTTCCTAATGTTTATCCAAAAAAACATAAACATGTTCCATATGACATGGTCCTGCGCCAGCAAGTACTCTCGTCATTCAACGAATAGTGCAGCTCATAAGGTAATAAAAGCTCCAACCATCATCCAATTAAGCGCTACAAACTGTCAATGCTAAGGAAAAAAATGCTAGTGATCATATTTTTAACATCATCGAATAATGACTCGGTGATGTCAGTCCATATCACCACGAAATGAATGAATATTGCACATTGTTTAAAGTTGGTAAATTTCGTAAAGGGATCATATCCTACAACAGTAGTTGCAGGAAGTTACCTGGGACAATCCATGCAATGGAGACAACAATGATGGTGGCGACAGCAAAAACAACTAGAATCGTAGTTGCAGAAAGAAGATTCGGGACAAAACCAGGTAGACTTAGATCCTCCGGAGCATACGGATGAGCATCCATGGTTCTCTCCGGCCTTCTGAGCAGTCGCTATTGCCTAGTAGTTTACGAATAAACCCTGTTTGGGCAACCAGGAGTACAATTTCAGTATTTGTCCGTAAGCACTTGTTTGCTATAATCAGCAATCAACAAAACAATTATCGTTGTTGAAAGAGATTAATCCTAACGACCCTTCATTTCATAATGTAATACTCCCTCCATTCTGAAAGATTCTACCCATTTACTTTCGAGTGGTAATTCGAGACAACACTTTGACCATATTATTCTTCATTTATACAAGACTCTTTCTATAACAAATGCGTAGCCATTCTAAATACTACTGTATGTTAATATCATCGTCCAAAGTATCGTACTTTCGACGTATTCATGGTCAAAGTTTATCAATTTTGACCTCCAAAATATAAATACTCCTAAATAGATTGGATTGGATTGGCTTGGACTAAAGCAAGCATATCCTTCAAATTCAAATGTGAAAAACGTATTCATTATATGCATACAACGATCTCACGCAAACCATTTGTAGACACTAAGACTAAAGATCCAAACTTCACAACACCAACTAACTCATAAAACAGCAACATCCAACATTACAACTTCACAATTAAGTCAACACAATCGAGTCAACATATATAAATCATGGGGATGTTTGATAAACAACAAAAATACAATGAAATTAAAAGTGATGACTAATGAAAATGGTGCAGATCTTAGAGAGAGAAAGATATGTAGAGAGAGAGAGAGAGAGCGTTGACCAGTGAGAAATGAGATTGGTAGAGAGTACAATGCTGGTTTGAATGCTGTTTTTGTATTTTTTCGTTTAGTCCTCCTCCACTTTCTTTCCTTTCTGTAATCCTGTGATTTTTGAGGGTGTTAGTAATAATTGGGGTTTTCGGATCATGTATGGATTTGGTTACAATGAATCGAGTTTCGGTTTATTGGGTCTATGTATATTTTGAATTTAGTTTATCTAGATATAGAGATTAATTAGACGTAGAATGCACGTGAAGCATGTTGGATTGGGTGGCATTAGGTTGGGTGAATTTGGATCGGAGTTGTTTGGTTGGAGCAGTTTTGTCGGACCTTGTTTAATTTTCATCTACTCCGTATGTTAGAAAACCAATTAAAATTAAAAATCATTTTATGCGAGTTGGTTCGTATTGGGTTGAATTAATTTGAGTTTTGAGTTATCTTTCGATTCATTTATTCGAAAACATATCAGCTTATTTGTACGAATTAATCTTTCTAGACGGCATCGTTTTATAGAAAGTGTAACCTTTAAACTTTAAAGTGAGCTAATATGAGTAACATTAATCAATCGATCTAATTAACATATACTCAAAGTACAAAACATCTTAAGCCCGTTAAACCACACGAAATACCAAATATAAAGCCCGAACCACACTTATCCAATAATCCAAATTAAATTATCGGTAAATGCTTCTATAAAAATATAAAATCACACCCGACCCAAACCCGAGCCGAAACACTTAAAATGAACCCCCTCTAAGTTGGAAGTGAATGCTCCCTCAAATTGCCTCTCTAAACTCATCAGTTTTTTTCTTTTTTTTTTTTTCACAAACAAGTCATCTGTGCATCGCATTTTCTCCTGGTACATCTCCTTTCTTCTCTCGTCTTTTTGTTTAGATCTCTCATCTTTTCATTCATCAATTTAATTTCCGTTTAATTATGTATTACTTTTTGTTCACCATTTCTTATTAGAATGTATGCAATTGATTTAATTTTATTTTTATTTTTCTGGGTTTGTGTTAATTTTTTGCTGATTATGGATCTAATTAACCTAAAACCCACTTATAAAAACCTAAAAAGATCATAACTTTGATTTTAATTCTTAAAACCCAACTCAGATCTGTTGTGTTTTATCATGTAATTGCGAAATTATGTGTTGAATTTGTGATAATTGTTGATTAATTGTGTTTAATTGAAGAGTTTCTGTGGTAAATTTTGAATTTAAAGCTGTGATCTTTGATTGAATTTTTGAATTTGATGTGTTTGATTGAATGATTTCAGTAGTAGTTTAGGATTTAGTAGAAATCGATTGATTTGCGCAAAGTCTCAAAAAAGACGGTCTTTCGCAATATGCATTCATTTATTGGTGGTCTTGTGATTCGCGATTGTAACACGGTTTTTCATAAGAGTTACGCGCTGATTAGAAACCCTATTTGTGTATAGGTAGGAAAACAAAGATAGAGTGACAATGCCTGCACAAAAGATTGAAACTGGGCACAATGATGTCGTACATGACGTTCAAATGGATTATTACGGAAAGCGTGTCGCCACTGCTTCATCCGATACCACCATCAAAATTATCGGTGTGAGCAGTAATTCGTCGCAGCCTTTAGCTACATTGACTGGTCACCAAGGTCCTGTGTGGCAGGTTTCATGGGCCCACCCGAAGTTTGGGTCGATCCTGGCCTCGTGTTCCTATGATGGCAGGGTGATCCTTTGGAAAGAGGGTAATCAGAACGAGTGGGCGCAGGCTCATGTTTTCCAAGAGCACAAGTCGTCGGTTAATTCCATTTCGTGGGCGCCTCATGAGCTCGGACTTTGCTTGGCTTGTGGATCGTCCGATGGGAGTATCTCTGTCCTTACTGCTCGCTCTGATGGTGGTTGGGATACCAGTAAGATTGAGCAGGCACATCCTGTTGGCGTGACGTCGGTTTCATGGGCCCCGGCTACTGCTCCCGGGGCGTTGGTTGGATCGGGGATGCTTGACCCCGTTCACAAACTGGCATCGGGTGGTTGTGATAATACTGTGAGGGTTTGGAAGCTTACCAATGGCACATGGAAGATGGACTGCTTCCCTGCTCTTCAAATGCATTCGGATTGGGTCCGTGATGTTGCGTGGGCTCCCAATCTAGGTCTTCCTAAATCGACAATTGCTAGCGCCTCACAAGATGGAACTGTCGTTATATGGACTGTTGGTAAGGAAGGCGAACAATGGGAGGGTAAAGTTTTAAAGGACTTTAAGACCCCGGTCTGGAGGGTATCATGGTCTTTGACCGGAAACCTCTTGGCGGTTGCAGACGGAGACAACAATGTTACTCTGTGGAAAGAGGCAGTAGATGGTGAGTGGCAGCAGGTTACGACAGTGGATCCATAGGTTTTTGCCGACTCTCCCTTGTGATTTCTACCATATTACTATGCCCTTGTTTATGGATGTTTCTGAACTAGTCTATAGTCCCTTCACTGCCGCGTTTTTGCGAAGTTGTCGACACTTGTGCTTGTCTTGAATAGTATGATATTTCTTTCTAATGAAAGTAGAGAAAGACAATGATGTTACTTTGTTCTTTAGTTTTTGTTATCATCAATTCATCATATTACCCTTTTTCTGATATGTACTTGCTTGTTTGATTCTGTATCTTCATTCTGGAGTCACAATTCATTTGGTTTTCAATTTGAGCAGTTATCAGAACTAACTCATCTCTTCGATACAAACGCTTCAAATGATTGATTTTGCTTAGTTCTGTTGCTAGTTTTCAATGTGATGTGGTTACGGCCACACGAGGATGATTGTGTTTAGTCCTGTGAGGCAGTGTGAGCAACGAGCTTAACATTCAGAATGATGCTTACAAACGGTGTACGCACTGGGTGATGACTGAAAAAGACAGTTGAATTTCACCATAGTTTAACTCCATTTTGATTTTGACCTTTTTCTTTTCCTATATTCAAATGATTGAAGTTCGTCCAGTAGGTTGTCAAATTCGTCATTTCTGAATCCGACATTATGTTGTATTTCTCTATCATAGACTTTGGTCGTTCGATTCTGTACACTGACATGACACCCACACTGATTGGCTCGACCTGCATACGGCCAAAGTGCCAAACCTACGTTTGATTACATCTACACCAAACCCATCTCATTAGCGAACAATATATATGCACACCTAAACAATCTAAACAATTACATTGTAAATACGGTTGAGACAAAATAGTTACTTAAAGTTGTCCAAAAAAGTGTCCATGAACAAGTCAAATTGAGCTTGAGCTTTATGTTTCTGCTGGAGACAATGAATGTAGTTCCACTCTTGAACATCACCAGTATTGTCAATCTTGTATTTTAGACGAATTGATATCTTCATCTTTTGTCCAACTGCTAGCACTGCTACCCTGTGTGAGCTAGGGATCAGGTTATAATCTCCTTCCTTCTCCTTTAGATGTCTGACCAAATCCAAATCCACGATCGTGTAAAACAGCGTTACGTAAAACCGTTTATCAAAATTACATAGACCAGCAACAGAATCATTGTCGCTGTGTGTAACTTTTTCCAAAGAAGGTATTTTGGTCACATGATAACTTTTTACATTGTATGTAAGATTGCCTCATATGAGAACTTGTGTTGAATTTTCGTACTTTAGGCATCCCAATATGTAGAATCGACAAAAGATCACCTATAACTCGAGTGCTTACACCAGACCCTCTTCGCTGGGGTACCTATGTCTTAACTACTGGACTAAGAACCTAAGACATCTTCGAGCAAAGTTTGATCATAACTTTCAATGGGGTGACTTTCTAACGAGATACTGTATAAAACAACAACAAAAATGAAATTCTGAAAAAGATGCAAAAGTGGTACATACTTTTCAATATCCGATTTGAGTTGGATAGCGTCAACTTGGAAATTGGATTTATGGGAAGAGCCTAACTCGAACTCTTTATAGTAATCCCAATTGTCCCAGTCGAATTCGGTTTTGTGGTTGATCACAATTTCTTTTGCTAACTCTGAGTTTGGATATATGACTTCCTCCCTTGTCCCGACACTGTCAACCTTTGAGAAGATGGTTTTCCATACACCTACTGCTTTCACCACCCTCTGCATTATTTTGTCGAATATATAAGTCGGAAATCCATGTAGATGGAAACAAGGCCTTGTAATAGGGTCTACAACCGAATATGAAAGTAGCAGAATAAAGTAGGATGGAATGAGGATTAAAACTAACCAGCTTCTCATGAACGACACATAAATCGCCAACATCGAAAGGATGAACTATGTAGATGAAAACAATGCCTTGGAAGAGCGTCTTGCAAGTGTCTCCAAATATGAAAGTAGCAGCCAACAATGGTGATGCAATGAGAACGAATACTTTGGTCGTGGCTAATCCTGTCAGAAGAAGCCACATTATGAAGGTTGCGCTTATGATAATTCCACTCATTATTTTGTTCAGACAGTCTACAGCTTCTTTGGCACTCTTTAGTGTGTTGGCTAGCCTCAGACATTTGCTGTGTGCCTTTTCCTGCAGGAGTTATATACCGTAAATCAATACTTCTATAGGCTGATGCTAGCACTCATACACTGTTAATGATACTTCTAAGGCATTTTATTGAGATCGGGATTTGATATGGTCCCTTACTCTCTTTGTTGGTCTCATTTTCTGACACAAATCAGTCTTTGATCAATGACGTTGGTCGGGTTTGGTCTAGGACAGTAGGACTGGTGTAATGGACCAACGAACGCCTCTACTTGTCAAGATGTTGAGGTACACAGTAAATGCACATCGAAGAAAAAGAATGAGGAATAACGAATTAATGTATGTGGCTAGTTTAGTTTGTACCATCCAAGCTTCAATCTTGAGAAAAGATACTTGTTCAGAAGGGTGTACATTCTTTAGCAGCTTTTCAAAGTATTCCCAATCATCAAGATGAATCTCCTTCTCAGTTTCTTCGCCGTTTGATGATGAAGTATTTGCAACATTTGAGTTTGGATTCCAATAAATAATCTTCCCCAGAATCTCCCTGCCAAAGACCCGAATTCAATAACTGGCGGAATTCAGAAGTTCCTTTGATCATAAGGCTGTTATACGCATACAAGTATGCAACGGTTTCATTTGGAGTTATTATGAGTTACGACATTGGAGATAAGAATTCAGAAGACATGATACCTATTATCTTCATCCGCTGTAAACTGACTGAGAATGTTCGAAATAAACTTCTCCTTTGACAAAGTATCCTTAGCTGCCAAAACATACTGAGCCACCTGCTGCACGTTATACAGCGTCTGCGCCCCATTTTTGTGCAGCAATAGCAGCTCATCCCTGACTATCTTCCTCTTTTTCGTCGACATTTTCATCAGCTTACGCTGTCCACCACCCTCATCCCAGCACTCTTCTTCCTCGTCAGCTCTGCTTGCATGTTTCTCAACACTTACAAGACCAAGCACAGTCACTATATACAGCCATATGAGGTGACGTTTGCGCAGGCGTGCATCAGTACTATTCTCTTCCTCACTATCCTTACAACCTTGATCTTTGTACAGCAACCCAAAGACATCAAATTTGGCTCGACTCACAACCCCAAGAAAGTACAACGCCTCCCCTGCTTCCAATATTTTAGTACTCAGTCTGTCATAGACTGCACGCGCCTCCCACGACAGCAATACACACGACTTTATCAGCCACAGAAGGGAGCATATGACTAGACTGAAACTACTCCATTTCCCAAACTTGATAACATCTTTTGCATCTACTAATTTGGACCCGAAATAGAAGACCCAAGTGAACAAAAGCAGCAATGAACTTAAGATGAAACTCATGCTTTTCCTCACGCCAGTTGAGTAATACACCAAGTATTGCCTAAGCAAGAGTTCCTCCACAAACAAGTACCACTGTGACTTAGTGTCTGCGCCCGGCTGTAAGTGTCTATTAACCAATCTCCGTGTCGACCACGCAACCATGTGGGTCGACACAGTTATCAAATCATGACCAATCAGCACCAGGATCGGCACCTCAATCCATCTCTCGAGTTGAAGCCCGTGAAACCTACGACCCCCAACAGCAGGAACACGTTTCATCGCCTCAAATATGACCCAAATGAAAAACACACACTCAATCATCTCAGTGATTGACTCAGGGACATGGATCCCACTGGAGCTGGTCTCGAGTGGGATCCGTGGGA
Organism: Gypsophila paniculata; assembly: GCA_032274805.1. Classification (NCBI taxonomy): domain Eukaryota; kingdom Viridiplantae; phylum Streptophyta; class Magnoliopsida; order Caryophyllales; family Caryophyllaceae; genus Gypsophila; species Gypsophila paniculata. The sequence goes on from JAUEKU010000003.1 coordinate 1,705,351, forward strand.
GTAAAAACAAGAACCCAGTCAACGACAAAACAACGAAATACACTCCAGAAACCATACAAACCAACCTCACCCATGTAATGACTTCACCTATCTCGACATTACGAGTCACATGTGTTACGTTAAAACCATGCTGTAACACAAGCAGCACCACCCAAAGTGCGACAGTTGCAATGAGAATTAGCCAGGTACCAATACGTATCCAGGCGCGTATAAGCGTCTTAAGTTTGACAGCCTGGTCGTATCCAGGACCGTGTCGAACCAACTGCAGTAAACGTGCAGCCATAAGAGCAAATAACAGCAATGGAAACGCGACTAAAGTGGTTATGAACATGAAGACATGATACAGTACATTGAAGAATGTTGTTAAAGTCGACAGTATAAATAACACGAAATGCGAAGGACGTTTGCTACGGATTGATCGAAGGTAGCTAGGAGTTCTAAGTGGAGCAGCAGCCGTGGCGGCTCGTGTCGTGGAAGAAGAAGATGGCATGTTTGATAAGTTAATTATGTGATGATTGTGTTTTAATGTACTAATTGCTTGGATTTCTGGGGAAGTTTGTTTTGTCATTTGTATTATTATAGTGATTTGTTCCTCATCAATTCATTTGCAGTATCATTAGCATCAGACTTACTGACTGCAGAGTTAATGATTGTAAACTGTAAAGTTCCCAACAACAAAAGGTAGAGGTAGGGATGAACTAAAATGTGCAAAGTGTGGAGTTGAGTAAGGTCAGGTCGGTCGGCTCGAATCATTTTGGATGTATATTTTGTGGATTTGATCATTTTGGATTCGGGTCAGAGGTTCAGTTGGAGTTTTGGTTTGGTTCGTGTGAATACAATTAAGTCACCCATTAGTTTTTGGGATTTTTTCCTTAAATGGTGTTGGTTTTAGAAAAAATGACTTAAATACAACTCAAATCGAACTTATGCCAACCAATGGTTCCACATCACCCGATTTTTATTTTTTCAAATTTAAGGTGTAAGTCGCTGTCCCGGATAGCGACTTACCCAAAAAAAAGAAAAAAAATAGAAGTCGCTGTCTGGGACAGCGACTTCCCTCGTTTCTCAGCATTGCGCAGTAAACTTCAAACGGCCG
>JAUEKU010000003.1:1706546-1716622 GCA_032274805.1 Gypsophila paniculata
CGTATCGTCTACAAAAATTTTCTCGACAATACTATTGTGACCCCCCTTTCACCAATTCCTGGATCCGCCCCTGCTTAGGGGGGCTGGAAAATTTTAGGATGGCGAAAAATTAAAAAAAAAAATTCGAAAATTCTAGTTAAAAATCGAAATTTTTTCAATGTTTGGTAGAGCGCCCACCCCGCTAGCCTCCCTAGCTCCACCTCTGCGGAGCTTAAGGCTCAGTCGTCAACAAAAAGTTAGGAGAATTGTATCATTAAGTGATTGACCATGTGTACTAATTCATGCTTATGTCTTGCAGGTTTGCTAGGTTCACAGATGAATTGGAAGGTGTTTGACATGAAAGGGTGTCGAGCTTCCACTATCAGCTTAGACTTTTGTCGAATGGATTTGATAGGATTATTGTAATTTGGGTTTGTTGGACACAAATTTATTTGTCATTGATTCACCATGTATTATGAGATCTAATGTAACATTGTTTCCTTAGAACTTCGACGTGTGTGTGTGTGTGTTTTCTGTATGTTATTGCAATTTAGATGTTCTCTTCTTCAATTTGCATCATGATGTCCTCTATAATTCACATGTTTATGATCCAAATTCACAAGTCTAATAGTTTTACCCATTGGGATATAAACCTTGAATAGACGGGATGGAAAACCTAGTAAATTAATATTCAAATTTCGGAAACGAGTTTAGTTCAGTTCAATTTAATCAAGTTCTCTAATAAATGCTTCAAAAGAAAAGTACTCGGAAAACGTCGTGACAATTTTACAACGAGTAAGTCTTTTGAAAGACCGTATTTCACTTTCAAAATGAAAGACCAACAATAAATGTTTACTAGTATATTAAATAGACAGTTAGAATGTAAAAGAAATTGTCTACCATCCTTTTTGAGACTTGTTTTAGAACTCAATCAGTCACCAATGTACGTGTCCTGTTACGAACTCCCTCCCATTGACTCCATTTCCCTACACTTGCCAAGTTTTCCTGGAAAAAATAATACGAAAGAACTTGGGATCCACACTCAGCCTCACAGGAGTGTTTTAGCAGTTTATTCTAGGGGTGAGCAACATCAGACTGAAAAGTTGGACCGACCAGGACATTTTGTCCGGACCGACCCAGACCTCATTCTTACCAAAAACAGAAATGTTACAAACTTATCCGAATTACGAAAAAGTAAGCACCAAACCTAAATAAATGGCGTACAATTGGTTTTCGTAGTAGTATAATGTATATCAGCTCAGAGAGCCTAGTTTCCTTCTGCAAGACAAAAAAGGGTCATTTAACAATCGAAGGCAACAAGTGCAACCTCACTGTTTGAACACTAAAACCGCAAGCATGAAGCCTTTACTTACTTTCTATTACTCTAGCACGAATGAGTAAACCACGGTAAACTCTGACGATTCATTAACTACATATCTCAAGAAACTAAATGGCAGGCATTCACATTGACCTACACGAAAACATTGGCCAAGCCAAACCGTTCTAAGAAACAAAAACTACATATGAATCGAGGAGAAAAACCAACATCGGAAGATGCTGGAAAAAATAGAAAGGACAAAAGAACATCAATCTTTGAATCGAGCTATATCATGTTACAAATCCTTCGTCAAGGACTGCTTCGTGCTTACCTACATGTCATAACAACAGCCTCTGTGGTATGGACTACAGCTAAAGCAAAGAAGAAAAGAAGACCTGATTATGATTAGGCAGCAGCTTTCGACTGAGAGCTATACGGCAAGAATCTAACCCGACACCACCGTTTTAAGTTACCAAGAGCTTCCCGAGTTTTGCCAAGCTTGAGATCCAAAAACACAGCCATAAGAGCAGCTTCTTGGTTGTTTGGTGCAATCGCCAAAGCCTGTGCAGCAAATCGACTGGCCTGCTCAAAGTCACCCTGTGTCACATACATGGAGGCTAAGTTGACGTAGAGCGTCTGTCGGGCTTCCTCGGGACTGGGAAACACATTATCTTGTTGCTCAGTTTGACCAGAACTTGAGTCGTCGATGTCCAGAGTCTTCCTCACCTGCCATTGTTTGCAATCTTCTTCACTGTAAGGCAACTCCACATTGTTACCACCAGACAGATACGTAGATAGATGTTTGGCAGCATCATTTGGTCTGTTCATCAAGCAAAGAGCTTCAGCTGCATATAAATGTCCCCAAAAGGCGTTCATTCTAGAACATTCAGGTAAGTCGAGGAGAGAGAGAGCTGTTGAAAGAGCCTTTAGAGGGTTTCCCAACTCGAGCTCCACAAATGCCAAATCAATAAGTATAGCTTGTTTGATTTTCTGGTTTTCTCGCTTACAAATATCCTCGTACTCCGCCATGATGTTCGAGGCAGCTCTCGGTTCTCTTGCATCCCCATTCGCAGTTACCGAGTTTCCTAATTCTTTGGACTTGGGATCATTAGAATTCTTATGTGCTTTTGGGTCACTTAATTCTCTTTCATCCAGAGAAGACTTTGTAGACAAATCAGACTTCACATTCTTTGACTCAACAACATTTAACAAGTGAAGGGCATTAAGAAGACATTGCCGAGCAAATGGCAACGACAGCATTAGCTTGGAATTGCTGTCAAGAACCAAGTCCTCTGTTTCCTCTGAATTTATAACGCCATTTCTTAGCAAACCGTTTTCTAATGCAAGTTGCCTCCATTTTCCTTGGCCAATGACATGAACCTTCACCGGTGAATCACGTGTGAAGTTTTTGGTGCACTTCAGAAGCCCCTTCTCCACTGCTACTAGGCAGCATTCTGCGAGTCGGAGCCATAGGAGAGGCTTGCTGCAGAAAACCAAGCTCGCTTTCAAGAAACAGCGAGCCGCAAGTAGAGGTTTGCCACAAGCCAAGTACTGCAAGCCACAGTTATATGCTATGAGCAGAGATTTGTCTTGAGAAAATGTGGTAAGCTTCCGAGGTTTTTCCTTCCAGAGAGATGAACAATTGCTTAGTGCTTTGTGGAAGAATATGCTCGAGGTGTGATGCTTCCCTTGCTGATAATAGATACACCCAATGTTGTTATTACTGATGATCGAACTTCCAATATCAGATTGGGTACTAGATGCTCTCAAAAGCTTGAATGCTTTGGAGTAGTTCCCACGGGCATATTCAAGCTGTGACTTGAGCAGTAGAGCCCTTGAAGAATCTACTTCACGCGCAATATTCATAGCCTGCTTTACTTCACGCTTAGCTGCCTTCAGATTTCTAGTGAGAAGTAAAAGCTGTATCTTGTAAAGGGGCAACTGCAGCTTCAGGTTAACAGAAGGCGTTGACCGATCTGTGGTAGACCTTGAGATACCACTTGCTGGAGAAATCTTGGATGGCCTCGATATGCTTTGGCCACTGATGTCAAGTGTTGACAGCAATGTTTCATACTCCATCGTCTCATCTGATAGTGTTCTTGATAGCGATTCATCAGAGGCATCTCCACCAGCTGTCCCGTCTGAAATTAAATCATCAGAGGTTGACGATTTATTAGGAATTGACGAGGACTTCATTACTAGGTTTGTCATTTGCTGCGCAGTGCTTCCACTGTCAGCTTGATTGAGCATATAACTAACTCCAAATGCTTTTTCAAGATAGTTTATAACCTCCTGTGAGATAATCAGAAAGAAAAGGTGTCATCTTTCAACAGACACAAGTATATACCTTTACCTCAAATGAAATGTGCCAGTGCAAATGATAAAAGTAAGCAATATCATACACAAATTAACTTTCCTGGCTAAGCAGACAGTGGTATGGTCTGCACTTGGTGTAAGTGCACAAATCCACCTCAACAAAATATGAACACAGGACTACAGGAGTATTACTGTACACGTTGAAGAGAGAACATGTTTGAGAATACACTGCTCGCTCTAGAGGTATCTCAGATGGAAACAGCAAAGTACCACTAAAGCAATTATGACTTATGAGAATAACTCAAACAATGGACATAAACCTAATTGAAAGAGAGATAGGACAGAAGAAGAGACCTAAACAGATACTCGTATAACCTTGGACATACAATTGATACAAATCATATGAAGAGATGAGAAATCATATGATACCCAAGGAAACCGATGCAGACGATAACTGATACATCATGAGTCTAATTCAAAGCCATAGAGGATAGAAACATCAAGAGGACAGCAAAGCTACCTTCCAATAGAAATAGACGTCCTTCACAAACAACCCCAACCCCCAACAGTTTGACACAAGATTTAAAAAAAAAAAAAAAAGAGAATACTCGTGAAGGTAAATGGTAATCAAAACTAAAAATAGTATTCGAAATAGATGAAAAACTACAAAGGTATAGAGAAATGGATAATCTCCCATATATCATAATCATACAGCAAAGTGACAAATGAAGGCACTGTGATGATGAGATTACTGAAAATGTAAAAATCAAAGACTTGGCAACAAACTTACCGAAAATTTTGATGCATCTTGAGTCAAAAAGGCAGCATCCAGAAGCAAAAGGCAAACCTGCAAAGCTGTAGTCTAGATTGAAAAACAAAAGAGAGTTAACAAATCAGAAACGATAAATTGTTGCAAGATTAACAACTGAAGAGAAGTATTCTTGGCAAACCTCATCTATGGGTTCAATATTCTGAAATAAAGGCTCCAAAACTGATAATGCCTTTGTATACTCATGAAGGTGGAAAAGAATAGTTGCCTGAGAACAGCAGATTAAAAAGGACAATAATCAGATATACAATATTACTACGGTACTAACCCAAAAGAGGGAGGAACAGGAGATCGCACTTTCGGGATAAAGAATACATACAATATTCAACGCTACTACAGATGCATCTATTTCGTCAGCCGAAACAGCACTGGCACAGTTTGACAAATTAGTTCCTTTGCTTCCTGAATTGGATTGATTCGGAGCTTGGTTAGCAGTATCTACTTTTTCTTCAGATACATGAGCAAGTACTTCGCTCTTCCTCTGAAATATATAGAAATAACTTTAATAAACGCAAAAATACACATATGCAGTTAACATCGGACTACCACCCTCACCCCTACGAGGAGAGGTTGCTCCAAAGAATCCACCATGAAAATTGTCGCCATAATCACAACCAAAAATTTAAATTGATAATAGTTAACACCAGCAAGGCAGCAAACTAGGAGATGAAGAAACTTTGGCCTTCGATGAATGAAAATATACAGAATATTCAGCCTACGTCTGAAATTACGACCATAAACCATACCTTGACATCGATAAGCACTTCCACCAATTTCTTTGGGTCAGAACATCCATCACGCAAAAACTCTGCTATAGCAACATTGTGTAGAATCTGTAAAATGTTCAACAAAACTACATGTAAATAGAAAATGTTTGAATCCTATGGCCTATCAGTATGCGACAGGAATGGAAAAATATAAATCTGGACTAGGCCTCCCGCCTCCGGTTACTCCTGGACTGGATATTAATAAAGAACCACAACCCCGACCTCTAACAAGAAAAGCAGCATTCAAGACAGCTAGCAAGTTTGAAACATACGGATTACTATAGTAGCCAGGATTTGCATCATCAAGCAATGCACAAAACGAAATCTCGCTAGATCCACTGGATAACTTAACGAAACATTGAAGCCGTGTGTCGATGAAATTTTTCATAGATAAATGCTCTGAAAGTATTTATGGGTGTTCATTTAAGGAGCAAAATATACATAACATCTATATACGAAAATTTCAGGCAATGGATTAAAGAGGGTTACACGCACCAATTTTTCGTTATGTTATACTCCCAACAACTCTATGGAACCGCCCCAAATTCTAATTCGGCCTACTCACAGGATTGCTCCAAGTCCATTTGGAGTATTTTATCTATGGTTAAAATGTCAAAACTCGTGCCAAAAGTAAATAAGTGAATAAGAGAGCGTATGCAATGGGTGCTGTCTAAAGTTTCAATTTAGCATTTTCAGCAAGAACAGCGATCAACTTGTCGAAAGAAAGTATCGATTTCGATACACTAATTTACAAACAAAGCTGCAAAGTCGCCAACATCCTCGAAGATCGAGTACCTTACTAATCTAAAGTAACCTATATTACAGTATAGCGAGCTCCACACGAAAACTAACGGAGCGTGTCTGCTAAAAACAGGCTTCTTAAGCTACTAACAACATTGCAAAACTGATATAATATATCCACGAAACGAAGGGCATCAACATTCTAAGCTCAAAAATCGACATGAAAACCACTCAATATAATCGAATAGATAATCAAACGTACAATTAACCGACTAAAAACACGAATCAAGCAAAACGCACAGCTAAAAATAATAATCAACGTAAACGAACACGACACGAAAACGAAGAACCTTAGGATCATTGTGCTTCTTGAGAAGCAAGTGATTCAAAACATCAACACAATCTCCAAACTTCTGCGATTGAAACAAAGACGAAGCATCCTTCGCAAGCGTAGACGGATCGAAATCGACACCGTCTTCATCGGACACGTTCATCGACGACAACGAATCTCGTGAATCCATCAACAACGCACGCACGCACGCACACAGAGATGAATCAAAATGAACACAAAATTAAAACGAGTAAAAACCCTAGGTTTGAGTATCAACAATTGAACTGCAGAAACATGAATTGAAATCGATTGATTGAGGAAATTTGGAGTGAATTGAAACCCTAGGGATTTGAATTGATGGAGAGATTGATTAATTTGGGGATGAATTTTTGTGTGTGAGAGAGAGAAAGTTTTGGGGATTTTTATTTCAAGGGGAGAGAGACTGTTGGTGTTAATAGAGGGATCATTTTTCAGGGTTGAGTACGGAGTATATCTTCATTTTCACAAATTCTCATTTACCACGGGTCACGTACGTGGTAAGTTTACGACTAGGGGTTATGTTACCACTTTATATTAAAATATTATCATCTGACGACAAAAACTGTAACACTCGCTACAATGTTCACATCATAAACTTACGATGGAAATTACCTCGTCTTAGGTGATACTCCTTCTATTCAATTTCATTCTCGGCATGACGTCAATGAATAACCCCCAACAATAACTATTAAGAAAATGATAATGTCTCATGTGTTAGATGAATAACTGGGTAAAAATGCAACTTTATTAGTGAAATGAATAAAATAAGGGATAATTTTATTAACTAAAAGTAATTTTATTAGCCAAAAATAATTAACCAAAATATTTGCACGTGGACACTTCAAATTATCCATAAGACCGTAACAAGATATAAGGAGTATTATCATTTGCCAAAAAGAGTATTTTGTTTAAGGATAGCCGATTAATTAAATGGGCCATAAGAATAATCTTTTTTGTGAGGCCCAACGTCCTATATCAAATAGAATGGGCCTGAACATACCTGAAATTGGAGTCATTGGACTACATCAAAAGCATAAACAAATTCTACAGACGACCAACAAACCGATTGAGGCCCAATTTATAATATCAAGCACGTCATATGACTCATATCATATATCGGAGTATCATATATCATATCATATAAATATTAATAGAAGGCCTTATCGTTTTATCTTTATTAGTAAAAATCTACTCTCGATATAATTTTTACTTCATTTATGTTTTGAAGGTAATATCGTCTCATCCTTGAGGTCCTGACCTATAATTATCCTTTGAATTATTTATATTTGTTACGGAGTATAAGCTAATTGTTATAATCTCCAATTTAATTACGTTACATTTAACTCTTCATAACTCTAATATATATATTCTATCTCTGTAATGCATTTAGGACTACTATTTTAAAACAAGCAATCTAAATCCAAAGTCATTTGAAATTGAAACTCAATTGGTCAAGATTTCAAGTTCAACTTCGCTTTATGTCGTATCTCTAGCTCGTTTTGAATCAACAAACAATGTTTTTAAATAGAACTGTTGGAAACCAGTCCAAATCAGTAACTTGAACTATGCATTCATAACGCTTATACTCTTACAACACATTTTCATATACTCCAACGGAACAACTTCCGTTTTAATCTATTTTATATACGACTATAATTTCACAAAAGACCAACTGAACTAAACTTCGCCAATCCCGAAAGAAAGTAGAGTGAAGTAGTGGAGGACAAAGTCGTTGGTTAAACAAAAACAAAGAAGACGTTAATAACAGGGTGTACGTCTAGAAATGCAAGGGTGTGGAGCATGTGAAATAATGATTCAAGAAACAAGTTAAGGGTTAAAAGTAAATTAAAAGAGGAAGAAGTCACAACAATAATGACAATTAATAAACAACAAAAAGTACCATGGAAATTTCCTATGTAATTGTTCCCTTATTATCTCATACACGTGCACTTCTGATTTTTCCATTCTGTCATCCCTTTTTATTTTTGTCACTGTTCTTTGGAATGTTCCTATACTCTTATTACATTACATTTAGTGCTTAATTACATTGGATTAATTAGTACTTAATTGCATGTGTCTTACACACTCGATCAGCTTTATCACCAATTATACTTTCAAAGAATTTTGTTAATTAGTTATTCTCTCATATATATTCTCTAAAATGTTCATCTTTTTCTGGTAGCACAAAGTTGTAAAAATAATACTTATAAAAGAATAGATAAAAAAAAAAAAGAGTAGATAAAAAAAAAATAATGGGTCAATTGCTTTTCATCAACTAATAAAAAGCAAATAAAAACAACCAATCGGTACACATTTAGATACATAAAAATAAAGTGGAAGTTTTCGGTGAATTCGTCAAATAAATAAATAGTTATACACTTTCAGATAATCGAATGTGTGAAGAGTGTCCTTCATTAACCCACATATGAGTCTCACATGGATTATGAAAGAGATAAATGTTCACTTTATAAATTAAGGGTTACTCCTCCCATTATCAATTATCAACTTGTTTTGGGATGGAACCCTCTTGGGCTTATTGAGTGGACTAACTTTACTCCTTTATGGGTGTGGCCATGCCCTTAATTTCACAGAATCATTTACTATATTATATACTAAAAGAGAATACACTACCATATGCTACTGAGTACTGACACATGGCGCACTCTCAATGAAAATTTTCCCGCCTAAATGTAATCTCTTGAATTTTGCAAATGTATTCAAATTAAATTATGTAAATACTTTCAAACTATATGTCTAAGGGTTTTGAGAATCTAAATTTTCTAGCTATATTACGTTGATTAGAAAAAATAATGTAAGCTAATTAACAAATAAAAGATGTCTCAATAATTTTTTCAATTGATGTGTATCTAATTTACTTAATTTGACTGGCTATTTACTTAGTATAAAGTCATATTTTTTTTATTCTTACAGAAAATAGTAAAATTAATTTTATATTATTCATGTCCTCTATTTTATTTTATTTAAAAAAAAAAAGAAAAGAAAATGAGTCTGGACGATTCATTTTCACTCCTTAATTTTAGGTTCAAATTATATTTATTAAGAACAATACATATTTTAGGGGTGTTTGGTTGGACACTTATTAATTTTCCAATTCATAAAACTTTAACTTTGAGTATAGGGGAAAAAATTGTTAACTTCTCTTTCGAAATTTGGTATCCACCAAAATTTAATCACCTTATTGATATATACTTCAATTAGTATCATAGTCAAAATTATTTATTTAACAAATACTTTTACCTAACATATAAATTCACCGTTAACATTTATCTATCATTTAATATTCAAAATAAACTCAGTTCAAACCTTCTTCACCGTTTTTACATTTGATTTTCACCATGACTGCACGTTTGCAGCACCAATTCTCACAAAAAATAATAAAAAAAAGGAATAGAACATCATCATTGTGACTAAAAAATAAATTCATGATTTAATTTCTTCATATGCGAATATAATGATTTATAAGGGATTTGAATTATTTTAAAAAATGTCTCAAACCAATAATTATATATACATATAAGGCCCTGTTCTTTTGGACTTATTTTTACTGAACTGAACTGAACTGAACTGAACTGAACTGAACTTAACTGAACTGAACTGAACTGAACTGAATGGAGCTTAACTGAACTGAACTGAACTGAACTGAACTTAATTAATGGAGCTTAACTGAACTGAACTGAACTGAACTGAACTGAACTGAACTGAACTGAACTTATTGATACTTATTTGACCTGAATT
>JAUEKU010000003.1:1742706-1753767 GCA_032274805.1 Gypsophila paniculata
TAATGGTGAGAAGAAGATAATGAGGGAGCAAAAATGATTTTAATATGAATAATTATCAGAAAAACAATTGTTAAATTTAAAAAAATTGTTTTCCGTCAAGTCAAGACGGAATATTGACTTTTTTTAACGGAATATGCCCTTTGGTACCATTCAACAAACGTTGTGTAATTTTAGGTACTTTTGAGCAAAAAAAAAATTGTTAGGTACCATACTTACAATTGGGCTAAATGTTAGGTACCTTCCGACAAAAAACCCTTTACTTTATTTTATTTTTGGGTAAATTTGTCAAAATAAAAATTAGTTATGAAAGTACAAACTGATCGAGTAAAATTTGCCTGTAAAGAGTAACTCCATATTATTAATGAAATTGATGGGATATAATCTCACTTTTGGTCTATCTTCTAAGAAGAGTCCGAAATTTCATTAATTTCAAAATAATCTCACTTTTAACCTTATTTTTCTTAAATAATCCCATGAAAACACTAACTTGTTATAGTAAGTAATTTTACCTACACTTTCTTTATTAAAAATTACCAATATTTCTTCCTCTTTTAAATCCCTTCACCACACCACCGTTAATTGGTCACAAAAACTTTCAAATTTACCCACATTAAGTTTAATTAGGGTTAAACTTAATAAATTTACAAGGACAATAATATGACGTCACTTGGTGGTATCGAATTTCAGTATTATCTTCTCACATACATGAATTGGGCACCAAAAAAAAAAAAATAATGTTAAACTTTGTGAGAGGAGAGAGGATCCTCTCCAGTTCAAAAAAGAGCTAGAGGGTCCAGTTGTTGTAAATCAACAGCAGATAATGGCTTTGTAAACAAATCAATGGCTCTTAATAATTTTTGTGGCTCAAAAGTTGTGCATATTCTTTACATGTGCAAAGTAAAAAAAATAAACAATTAATTCTGAAATAAGGGTACTTGCATGTGGTGATGAAATCATGGCAGTTGATTTTGTCGAGAGAAGCTTTGGGCCGTTGATTTCTTTTTGGATTTGGAGAGGATCCTCTCTCTTGTGAGAGGGTGGTGCTACCACCGGATGACGTCATTACATTTTTCAATTGACAAAATAAATAATTATTATTTTTTTAGATAAATGTGAGATTTAAAGTGGTAAAACATAAAAAAGTTTAAATGTATTGGTGGTTTAGTAATTTGTTCAACATAACAAATTTCTAAATATATTTTAAAAAAATAAGGGCTAAAAAGTAAAATTATTTTAAAATTACTAAAAAAATTAGGATTGTTTCAATCGATTTTTCCTTAAAAAAAAAACGACTTCCCAACGGCAGCGTATTACCCACGCTCTCCATTTTCAAATCCGGTAAAAAACGACGTGTCTATCACAAAAAAATGATAAGCATTACTGCTTATCAACTCCTACTTATCAAAATACCTCGATAATCTCGTACGACTCTGTTTCCTCTATAAATACTCCCTCATTTTCTCTTTTCTGACCCTAAAAAAAATCTCTCTTGAAGTGAGAGAATTTCAAAAAAAAAAACAACAAAAAAAAATTAAAAAATAAAATAAAAATTAAATTAATTTGTTAGAGAAGAAAAAAAAAAAAGTTAGTGCTGAAGAAGTGGAATTTTCTCACCTCTTTTTTGATCTGTTTTCTTCATAGGTAAATTATTTTTAATTTATTTATTTAATTTAATTTTAAATTTAACATAATTTATTTGTTTGATTTTCTTGTTGTTAGATATTTTTGTGCGTTATTTTGAGTCATTTCGTTTTCTTTTTTTCTTTTTTTTTTTTCTTTTTTGAGTTGATGTGTGAAGTTAGGTATTTCTGGAGTTTTGTTTGAGTAGTTTTCGTGAGAGACCGTCTATCACTTTCAAATCGTTAGACCGCTAATAAAAATGAAAACAAAATAAATAGGCACTTAGAGAAAAAAATGGAAATGATGTTATGTAATTCATTGTAAAAGACCGTTTTTTTGATTTTCGAGACGTTGTGAGGTTGATTTAAGTTATTTTTTCGAGTGTGCGATATTTGATGTAATTTTTGATGTGTGTGAAGTAATGTGAAGCAGAGATGTCGTCGTTGAGCAGAGAACTCGTGTTTTTGATACTTCAATTTTTGGATGAGGAGAAATTCAAGGATACTGTTCACCGGTAATTTTATTTAGTCTGTTTATTTTTGTTCGGTTATCGTTATCACAAATTCTCATGTGAGACCGTTAGTTATTTTTTTTGACATTTGTTCGTTTTGTTTATTTTGTTAATTTGTTGTTTAATTACACCGATTTAGTTCTAGTGTGAGACGATCTTGCAGGGGAGGAGATGTACGGAGTATTATTGTTTTGAGGAAATGTTTGGTGCAATTATTGAGTTTTTTTGTTGTTTAGCTACTAGTTAGGAATGTTGATGCTGAAATTAATGCAACTCCGTCATAGTAGGCTATTTGTTAAAGGTAATAGTTGAATGTTGAGTAATTAACTGAGTACATCTTATGATAGAGATCGTCTTACAATCTCAAATCGTAGGACGTGTAATAAATAAAGATCTACTTTGTAATAAATTAGGTAGATTATCTGATAATATTGATAAAATTGATATTGTAAGTGTTGAATCAGAATCGGATTTCGTAAAATTTAGAATTAGACCGATTTTAGTGGATTGGTCGGAAAATAGAACAATTTGGAAGAATAAGAGAGAATATTACGTCAAAGGGTTTACTTTTGGCTTTGATTACGTGGGGAAGATGAGAGAATGAAAGGGCAAAAGAAAAGAGAAAGGATTTTTTCAAGGTAAGGGCGAGTGGTTCTTATATGTTAATACACTCCTCACGTGAATGCATTTTGAGCTTGAAGAGTGGATAACGCACAGACTCACCCATGACTTGTGCTAAAATATAACCTGTGAGATCAGAAGGCTCTTGGGATCAGAACCTTGGACCGTGGGGTCATTCTTATACGATGTTAAGAATATTTGTTTTACCAAAATTTGATATCGATGCTCAATTAATGATTCTTAAATCTTCGTAAGATTAACTTGTAAAAGTTGCAACTTGCAACTACTTCTATTATAGTGTTGCTCTCATGTTATGCCATTGTATTTTCTTTGAATTTAAGGTTAGATGTGAATCTTTTGGGTGTAGAACCTAAAAAGGTTAGGAGTTGATGCAACTTGGTTGGAATAGTATCGAGGGAACTTATTCCCTTTCTACATTGGTTTTGTTATTGGCGAGGTCAGTAATGCTATCTCTTCCTGAAATCGATTATTGGTGCTACAGATTGGAGCAGGAATCGGGATTCTTCTTTAATATGAGGTACTTCGAGGATTTGGTGACTGGTGGAGAGTGGGATGACGCAGAGAAGTATCTGTCTGGATTCACAAAAGTTGATGATAATAGATACTCCATGAAGATCTTTTTCGAGATCCGGAAGCAGAAATACCTGGAGGCATTGGACAGGCAAGTTCCTTGCACATTATTTTTAGTTCTGACAGAACTTGTGAATTTTGTGATCATTGAACTTAGCTTCGCATATTTGCTGCTGCCTTTGTATTGATAATCACAGGCGAGATCGTCCAAAAGCTGTGGAAATTCTCGTGAAGGATTTAAAAGTATTCTCTACTTTCAATGAAGAGCTTTTCAAGGAAATAACACATCTATTGACTTTGGATAATTTTAGGTAGGATCAGCAAACATACTTGATACGTTGCGTTTTTTATTTTCACTCTTATAATTAATGTGATAATTTTACACTGTTGATAAATATTACAGAGAAAATGAGCAGCTTTCCAAATATGGTGACACTAAGTCAGCAAGAGGCATTATGCTTGTAGAACTAAAAAAGCTGATAGAAGCCAACCCATTGTTTCGAGACAAGCTACAGTTTCCAACCCTGAGGAACTCGAGACTCAGAACTCTAATAAATCAGAGGTAAGTTCTCAAAAGGAAAAAGGAAAGAACATTCTGGAGTTTATAGGAACTAGAAAATTATTCAATTGAAAACCAGGGGTCGTGCTGACATTTTCCTTCCGGGATTGCAGTTTGAACTGGCAACACCAGCTATGCAAGAATCCCAAGCCCAATCCTGACATAAAGACACTTTTTATTGACCATGCATGTGGACCTCCTAATGGTGCACATGCATCATCACCAGTGACCAATCCATTGCTGAATGTTTCTCCTGTCCCGAAGGCCGGAGCTTTTCCTCCGCTCGGAGCCCATGGAGTAAGTGATGAAATTTTTACGTCACATGAATTCATCATGTCAAAACTCAAAACATGTTTGATGATCAATTTTTTTCATTTTTTTATTTTTTTCCAAATAACAGCAATTCCAGGCTGCCCCTGCTGCTTTTTCTACGCCAATAGCTGGATGGATGGCAAATCCATCTCCTCTACCTCACCCTGCTACTCCAGTTGGGCCCATGGGTTTGGGTGTTCCAAACAATTCAGGTATCGTGCGAAAAAGCTGTAAACAAAATATTGGCACAATACTACTCATTTCTAGATGGAAATATCTCTTTCATTGGAAGAGGGAGCTTGCCTTAGATTCACTTTTTTTTTTTGTTTTCGGAGGGACCAAAATATATTTTGCTCATTATGCTTCATCTTTTTCAAAAGTTTCCTCTTTCGCTTAATGGAACTAATTCTGCTTCACCTACAGCAGCTGTAGTAAAGCGTCCAATGACTCCGAACAATGGTGCAGCCATAGATTACCAAACAGCAGAGTCTGAACATGTGCTGAAAAGGCCAAGGCCTTTTGGACCACCAGACGAAGTATGTGAAGCTGTCTATAATCTATGATTCTCGTACTACATTCTAAGCAGATAATGAATGTGCTTTAATTTTTATGGCTCTACTGTTGCCTGTTATGGAACTGTGGACAGGTCAATAATATGCCTACCAATATTCTGCCTGTTGCATACAACGGCCAATTCCATGGACAAAGTTCACATGCTTCTGATGAATTGCCAAAGAATCTTGTCATGAATTTGAGCCAGGGTTCTTCCGCAAAGAGCCTTGATTTCCATCCCTTGCAGCAAAATATGCTCCTAGGTTTGCTCCCGTCGAGAGGAACTTTCCTCTTCTTTTGATATTTCGTGCTATCTTACTATTATTGAGTTGATTGCTTTGTTGTCTCAGTGGGAACTAATATGGGGGACGTCATGGTGTGGGATCTGGTAAGCCGGGAGAGAATCGCTTTTAGAAATTTCAAGGTCTGGGAACTTGGTGCATGTTCTATGACTGTGCAGGTTGGTTCTTGAATAGTAGACTTTTTGAGCTAGGAGTCTTTTGCAGTCTACATCATTATCATGCTAATTGAACCACTAAATTTCTCTATCAGGGTTCTTTGTCAAGTGATTACTCTGCATCAATAAACAGGGTCATGTGGAGTCCTGATGGAAGCCTTTTTGGTAATTTATGTTTTTGTTATTTAGTTATGTTTTATTTAGGACTTGGCAGCAAACTGGTTTGAAATTTTTGGTCAAGGTAAGATCTTAATTCCCCATGGTGGTACCGTATCTGGGGTTGTGACTGTTAGAGCCTCGTCTTGTTAGCATATATTCTCATGACATTATGTTTGGTATGGTTAATCTTTTATTTGAAATGCAGGTGTTGCATACTCAAAACATATCGTGCATGTGTACTCCTATCAGGGTTCCAATGAATTGAAAAACCACTTGGAGGTTTCCATTACATAAGCTTCTGCACCTAATGATTTAATTTACTTTTGAAGTTCAACCTTGTAATTGAAGTGTTCGTCTTTCAATTTGTACAGATTGAGGCTCATGCTGGTAGTGTGAACGATCTCGCCTTCTCTTATCCGAATAAACACATGTTTATTATTACATGCGGGGAAGATAGGCTCATTAAGGTAATGTACTAATGTTTGAGTGTGGTACCTTCTGAGTGTTACTAATTCTAAAAGCATAATGTTAGAAACTCAAAATTTATGTGTGTAGGTATGGGATGCTGTGACCGGAGCCAAGAAATATACTTTTGAGGGTCATGAATCACCCGTCTATTCTGTTTGCCCACATCACAAAGAGAACATCCAGGTATAGACATTAATATTTAGACTGTTTTCATTGCGCTTGATTGAACCTAGTGTCAGCCTAATCCAAAAAAGCACATCTCGGGTGCGCCTATGTGTAAGGCTCTTTGAGGCACTAGTCAAAATGGCTTAAGCCGCTTTATATGCACCTTATGTAGAAGGCGCAGCTAGCGCGAGGAAATACTATGCGATTTCCATGTTTTGTGATAGTTCTCTTATTATGCCCTTCCCTTTGCCCTTTTATCCGTTTCTTTTTACTTTTACATATTAATACACTTTAAAATCCAATTTCGTTGGCCACGCATCTCATATGTATAAAGGCCGCGTCTTTGGCTCGTGTGTTGAGCATTGTGACTACGGGACCTCGTCTCCTCATTTTGTCTAATGCCTTCTAAAATTAGTTGCCGAAGATTATCCCTCATCTTTTATTTGAACCATGTACTCAGAGTACCATTGAAAAAATTAGATTAGTTGAGATGTTGAATCTATAGCGTGGAATCTGAAATAGTTTTGTTTTCCAGTTCATTTTCTCAACTGCAACGGATGGCAAAATAAAAGCATGGCTGTATGATAACATGGGTTCTAGAGTAGATTATGATGCGCCTGGTCAATCGTCAACTATGATGGCATATAGTGCTGATGGGTCAAGGTATGGATTATATTCCTTCTCCTATTCATAATCAGTAACTTGGTAGCCTGCTGAATAATAGTCTAGTTTGCCGTTTATGAACCTTTATGTTGAAGCTTACTGAAAGTGGCTTCCTTGCAGATTGTTTTCTTGTGGGACCAACAAAGAAGGAGAATCCTTCCTTGTGGAATGGAATGAAAGCGAAGGAAGTGTAAAACGTACGTATCATGGTCTGGGAAAGCGGTCGGTGGGAGTTGTGCAATTTGATACTACAAAGAACAGGTTTCTTGCTTCTGGGGATGAATTTTCTGTCAAGTTTTGGGATATGGATAGTGTCAACCTTTTGACTACAACTGATGCTGATGGTGGATTGCCGGTAACACTCTGAGAATACTAAATTATTAGCTTTACGTTTTATTTGGAGGGATACATTTTTGCTCACACATCATGGCTGTGCATACAGGCTTCTCCATGTATTCGGTTTAATAAGGAGGGGACATTAATGGCTGTATCAACGAGCGACAACGGTGTTAAAATTCTTGCTAATTCGGAAGGGATCAGGTTACTCAGAATGACAGAGAATCGCTCATTTGATGCTTCTAGAGTTGCATCTGGGTCAATAGTGAAGGTCCGTGCGAACATCATTTTCATTGTAAACGTTCACCGTTTTATGGACTGAGTCAGGTGAGGCATAATAAAAAAAAATTGATTCTTAATTTTGTTTCTCTTCTCTGTTTTCAGGGACCCACAATTGGCACATTTCCGACTGGCAGTGTTTCTACAGGAGCTGCCACTGCAGATCGAACTGCTGTTGTTGCGGCTGTGCCTGCTATGGTGGGGCTGGTTTATGTCTGCCATTTTATCTTATTTGTGTCCTTGTAGATTTCTTGTCATGAATCACCCCTTTGGTTTTGCAGAACATACTTTTGACTAGTGGTACCATTCTTTTTCTATCATATATGCAGATTCCTGAGAGTAGAAGCTTGATTGATGTAAAACCTAAATTTCCCGAAGAGTCTGCAGACAAGTCGAGGATATGGAAGATGTCTGAAATAAATGAGCAGTCACAATGCCGCTCATTAAGGCTTCCTGATAGTATATCAGCAACGAGGGTAGATACTATCTCCTAGATATATTATTTTATGAAATGCCATGTGTTACTTTTCAGGTGGCATACGTGTAATTTATACAATGCTCTGCATCTCATGATTTGTTTCAGGTTGCAAGGTTAATTTATACAAATTCAGGTGTCGCCATTTTAGCATTGGCATCAAATGCCGTACACAAATTGTGGAAGTGGCCTAGAAATGACAGAAATTCGAGTGGCAAGGTAATCGCTTAAGAAAGTTACTATTTTGTCTCTGATGTATTGGCTTTTCCTTTATAGTTGCTTTAAAACTTCTAATTACAGGCAACAGCTAGTATTGCACCCCAACTTTGGCAACCAGCGAGTGGGATATTGATGACAAATGAATTAAGTGATACAAATCCTGAAGATGCGGTATCTTGCTTTGCACTCTCGAAGAATGATTCTTATGTTATGTCGGCTTCCGGAGGGAAAATCTCCTTATTTAACATGATGACCTTTAAGGTATTTGTTAATGGCAATATCCACAAATTTATTTTCCTATAATCTTTTTGAAATTATACCTAGTGTAATGACTTCTGTGTGAATCTTTCATGCAGACAATGACGACTTTCATGGCTCCACCTCCGACAGCAACTTTTATGGCTTTTCATCCTCAAGATAATAACATTCTTGCAATCGGCATGGAAGATTCATCCATCCATATATACAATGTTCGCGTTGACGAGGTCCCGAGATTCGTTCTTACACTATATCACATTTTCAAATTTGGTCGTGCATCATTTGTTCCTTTTTTTCTTAATAAACAGCTATCATGTTTTTATATTGCTGACATGTCATACACCTTATTTTCACAGGTTATGACCAAACTAAAAGGTCATCAGAAAAGAATTTCTGGTTTGGCCTTCTCCAGTGCTCACAACGTGCTTGTTTCTTCAGGATCTGATTCTCAGGTTAGAGTTTGGTTCTAATTTTTTTCCTTTCAAATTACTAGAAGAGAAGTTATGGAATGTGCAGTAACAAGCCAACAATGATGTCACTTGATTCTTTAAACTTTTAAACTTTTATTTTGTAAACCAATGATGACAAAGATTGATTTTAGTCCTGTTCATTCATTGCAAATGTTTCACTCTTACTTGCATTGCTTCCGTGTTAGTGGCTTTTATCCTAATATTGGGATTACATATCTCATCAGAATCGGAAACGTCACTTGCACACTTCATTTTACGACAAAACATGAATTATGATTAATTGATTATTAGATACTCCGTAGTATTGTTGAAGCTGACACTGCAATGCCTGACATTTGCAGCTGAGTGTAAGTAGTAAGTCTAGTAACATAATTTGCAACTCAGCTAATCGTGATAGTGACTTCTACGTTACCTTTTCAGCTATGTGTTTGGAGTATGGATGGTTGGGAAAAGTTGGTGTGCAAGCCAATGCAAATCCCAAGTGGACGTGTTGTGAGTTCTCTTGCAGATACGCGACTCCAGTTTCATCAAGATCAGACACATTTGTTGGCTGTGCATGAGACGCAAATTGCTATATATGAGGCTCCAAAGCTTGAATGTCTTAAACAGGTACTTCTTTTTGACATGGTATCTATATGTATCCCACAATGATTCAAAAAAGTTTACTTTTAGAGGTTCAAGTGGGAATCTGTTGAATGCAGAAATGATCATCTTTAATGATAGGAATATACTGAGTAACACTCTCATGATTTTAGTCATCCTTTTGATTCCTTCCACTGAGCTGGCATTTTGCTTCCTTTCTAGTGGTTTGCTCCCGAAGCAAGAGGGTCAATCACACATGCAACATACTCTTGCGACAGTCAATCGATCTATGTGAGCTTTGAAGATGGAAGCATCAGCATTCTTACTGCTTCAAATCTCAGACTGAGGTGTCGAATTAACCCCAATGTCTATTTGCCACCCAATCCAAGGTCCGTATGTGATTAATTATATTATAGTGTATTTATGAACAAGTTCTGATAGGACCATGGTATCAAATCAAGTCTAGAAATCGCATGGCTATTGCTTTGAAAAGTTTTAACAACCGTCTAATGCGTTATCAGCCGCAAAGACCGCTTTAGATGACAACAAAATTGAGACCTAGTAGTCTAGTACTATGGATAAGATTGTCCATTTGTAGGATGATGTGGCAAGTTTTAAAGAATTTGGGGCGAGTTCAGTGTGGAACTTTAAGAGATCACACCAAATTCTTGTTGCTCTACACATCACATACCATAAAACTGTCATTCGGTCATATTCAAGCTATGTCATCTTTGGAACACTTAAGTACATAATAATGTCAGAAATTGAATTGCTGTTTGTTTCTTTTAACAGTACGAGAGTATATCCGCTTTGCATTGCTGCACACCCATCAGATGCCAACCAATTTGCGCTCGGACTCACTGATGGCGGTGTTTGTGTGTTGGAGCCACTAGAGTCTCAAGGACAGTGGGGCAGCCCTCCACCTGTCGAGAATGGTGCCGGAACCAACAATGCCTCTGTAGTAGCCGGATCAGATCAACCTCAAAGATGATTCTTTTTGCAAGTTTCTTTTGCTTCCGTCAAGGATTGTACAGAAAGTTGTCTAATTCCTGCATTTTGCCTCGTCTTTTACCAAGGGAAGATGCAGGATCGAAGAAATGACCTTCAAATTAACGAGTCCGGGATAAAAGGATGATTCTCCCATGGTTTACGCACGACAATTGACCAGCATCGTCATTTTATTAGATAAGTAGCCATCAATCCACCACCAGCTTTGTAGTCGAGTTCGAGTACGGGTTTTGATTATTAGTTAATAGTTCTTTCTAGTGAGAAGATGTAGATGGATGACCTTAAATACTTATCGTTGGTTTTGAAGGGCACTCAGAAAGGTGACAGCAATTTTACTAGTGGGAATTGTTACTAGTTCTCTTATAAGGTAAGGTTTTCTTTCAACTGAAATTAGTACTTTGTAACTAGTTATGATTTTCCTGCAATGAATGGACTCTCCATTTCCTCCAAAGTAATCGAGAGGAACCTGATTCGTCAAATTTATGCGTGCCCTCGACCTATGCCTTTTGTACTTTGTGATTATTGTTCGTATGACATTCCCTTTAACTCAACACCTCCGTTATGTTTGTTCTGACGGTGCAATCTTCCGGTGACCAGTTGATAGGGCTAAGTCTATGGAAAAGCTATTGATATGGTAAACAGTCACTCTTTAGACTACCCCCATTGATGGGTCAAATGCTAGGTTAATTGTGGTGGGTCAAATTAATTACTTCAATTTAACAACTTTGCAAAAAAATTAAACTGACCTTGGTCAAT
>JAUEKU010000003.1:1753867-1765074 GCA_032274805.1 Gypsophila paniculata
TCAAATATTATTGCTACGTAGAAAGTAAAGGAAGAAATATTAAAGTGAAAAAAAGAAAGTGAAAATGAAGAAGTGGAGTTATATGTCAATTATAGTGCTTGTTTTCATCGTTTTTCTAGTGTTGCCGAGCATTACTTCTTCGAGACACCTAAGTAGACCTCGTTATTGTAAGTACTTCTTCGATTGGTATTATTGTTACATACTTAAGCAGTGTTATACTTATATATAACATGCATTAACACCGTTATATGCTTATAACAAAGTTTGAACTTTTATGCTATGTTATTATTTATTTATTTTTTTACTTTCGTTTGATACTTCTATAATATGTGTATTTCAATTTTAAAAATATCTTGAAATACACGACTAAATATCATAACTATATATATATATATGAATTGAATGAATAAGTAGGAATGTGCTAATAGGGTAGTGTAGTCTCATTCGACTTACTTTTTGTTAGAAGTTAAACAGCCTTACATGAGAGGTCTTGACGATATGCTTAACATGAAATCGTTTCACTTGAGAGTTTGCCTTGTTATTTACCTATCAATCTATCATTATAATCTTTATTATTGGATTGTTGGCTTTGTATGTATACCCATCATGTCCTCAATGTTCTTATACTTGGAACTCATATTTTTCACAGTTCATAACCAACACCAAGGCGTACAACCGAAAATGAGAGGCAACATAATGGGCACTCCAAGACCCAAACCCAGACCCCTAAAAAAAGCGAGAGTTCCCGGACCCGACACAGTCGAAATAGCAGGTTCGAGTTTGCCAGATTGCTCACACGCTTGTGGATCATGCACACCATGTAGACTAGTGATGGTGAGCTTTGTGTGTGCTGCACTTGAAGAAGCTGAGACTTGTCCTATGGCTTATAAATGTATGTGTAAAAATAAATCTTACCCTGTGCCCTGATAAACCTTGTAGAAAACTTAATCTTAATTTAGAGGGTGATTAAAATTATTGTAAACTCAATTTTATGTAACATAGTTAGTTGTCTTAGTTGCAATTTAATTTTGTTTATTTATCTTTCTTCATTGAAGAGACGTGTTTTTCCAATAATTAGCAGCATAATGTGCCATTTTCCTTTTGGTCGTCGTCTCCGAAAATGTTCGGGAAGAGAGTGAGATGTGCAGAGTCGTATGCCGGTGTCAACTCGACAATAGTTGTTTCCGAGTGGCCTATAATGCAAAGAACTCTATACAAATAACTGTTGGCAAACAAAACCTTTCTTATATTCAAATATTCAATTCACGCTCAGAAAATTTTTACAGCACAATTTATGACATCAGAGCAATTAATATACAACCAATTGCAGAGCAACAAAATTTGTGTAGCACTTCTTGCAAGTGTTTAAAGCTAACAAAATCTTTCAGAAGGTGCTACTGAACTACTGAAGCCAACAGAGTAACAGCCATAGGTGAGAAAGCCATTTAAGATGCCTCCACGGTGTAGACTTTGAGTCACGAGCGTTCCAAGTTTTCTTACTGAACCAAGCACAATGATTGACAGCTTAACAGAACGATTCGTCTTTGTTTTTGGCTGAAAAACCTACTTCGATGAAAGAGATCACTTCTTACATTCGCTTCATTTGAGTCAATTAGCTTCATTGACTTTTTTCTCCGCACTAAAAGTCAAAGCAGACCTTATTGACTCATATAGAGAAAGTCACATTCAATAACCAAATGATGAGTCGTCGTTGTTCAGTCAGAGAGCGGGTGTGAGTCCATACAAAGGTGGACCAGCTTTCGTTGGTACTGTCCATATAGCTCATCAGCGGCTATAACTTCTTGATTATCCGGGCTTAAATCAGGCAACATGAGAAGTTGGTCTTTACTTGATGATGATGATGATTCAGGCCCTTGTTCACTATATTCCGTATTAGCAAGGATATCACCATGGATTTCCCGACATGCAACGATGAACATGGCAGCTGTGTCAGGCTGTTGCGCTTCACGAAGTGCGGTCAAAGCTTCACGAAAGGCACCAGCTGCCACGTATAATATCAGAGCTCTGCAAGACACAACAGTCATGTGTCAACCATACGAGCAAAGACGGTATGGCATGATCAAAATTACATCACAGACAATGAATCTATCATACCTCCAAAGGTTGCGTTCACTGCGAAGGACGTGGTCCGCCCATCTTTGCAGCACCCTAGTCAACCACAGGGAAGAAAACCATGTAAATACTACTCGTATTTTGAGCTTCATGCGGAATTCAGTAGAAAGGAAGGTACTTTCAGAGTGTACTATCAGTGTAATAACAATTTTATGAACATGCGATCTAGAATTAACAAACAGGATAACCATTAATCAAGGGAAGGCAAGAATGTACGCTACAAGGAGCCATTAACAATTTCTAATTAGAGAGAGGATGGACCTCGAGTAATCAGAACCCTTCAAATGCGTAGCAGCTAAAGTTGCAGCATCCGTCCAGCATCCAGCATCTTGTAGCTGCATAGAAATACAATTAACAATTAACTTCACATTTTAGCATAGACCAAAAAAACATGAGTATCACATCTTATTTTATCGACGCCTCGATCTATTTTACTATTGGAGAGAGGCTGAAGAATTAACCTGAGAACATGCTTCTTGATGCCTCCCAACAGCACAAAGAAGATGAGTGCCGGACAAAGATTTGTCTGTCCTTACCATATTGGCTGCCACAACCTAAAAAAAATAGTTATGACCGAGCAGAACCATAAACCATAAGAGAATGAACGCTCGTCCAAAGAGTATTGCATTCCTACCTTAACCGCAAGTTCGAGCAGAGATTTTGACACAGCAGAAGCAAGAGCAACTGCACGTAGGGCGTTTGCATAGAAATAATGGCTTTCAGGAGAAGTTGACAGCAATAAGCTTACAGCCACTTCCAAATTTCCAATTGAGACCAGACTGAATATAAATCATAGTCAAACAATGCTTTGATCGCCAAAAAAAGAAAAAAAAATAATCGAAGAAAGGGTGTCAATCGTAAAGGCACTTGCCAGATGGAGGCACGAAAAAACTTGCTTTACAAGCAAGAACATAAGCAGTTAACAAGATTAATCAGCCCTGGTCTTTATGTTCATATGCATAATGCTGAGGGATATCAAATTATCAGTAATACAACAGAAAAAATCCATACTCATGTACACGGTTTTGGATTGCATCTTCTCCTTCCAATTTTTCATGCCAAAGTATACGTTCATTAGCAGTCTCCCACAATTCTTCTTGCTCAAAAGCCATGAGTCTAAGTTGTCCCGGACTCTGCCAGCAGGTTTTTCCACCAAAGTTAATACAAGCAACTTATATGACAATGACACTTTATAACACAGAGTACTTATTATGAGCACAAAGCAGTCCGTGCTGAAAATCAAAAATAATTTGACCTACCAAAGCGTCTCTTCTGTCAGAGCCGGGCATGGCTTTTCCGCCTGATGTTATTCTAGTGAGCAGCGCAGCTTCATCAACTTGAGAAGCTGGTTCAAATAAAGGTTTCTTCGGAGGCAATTTAACACGAGACTTATTTATCAAATGGTTAAGTGCACGAGGCAGCTGTAACCAGAAGAGTGCTTCAAATGTTTCACCAAAGATTGTAGCCGCAAAAGCAAGTCTCATGGCAAAACCTTTATTCATTACTTTAGCATAGAGTCTTGCTCTTTCATCATCAAGAATACATCCTAGAGAAAAAAAAATCAAATAGCATAAATAACTAAGATGATAATATTATTAGAAAACTCATTAAAGGTGCAATAGTCATAGGTAATGCAGTAGCACCTTCATGACGATAAGGTTCTAATACTTTGAGAAGCATTTCTGGGACTGCAACATCACCAACCGACAGAGTATCAATCATGTAACTGCGTAGATCTTCGGCTGATTTTGGAGTTCCTGGAATTTGGTGTGGCCTTTTATCAATCATTATACTGCTTGTGTTAAACCAAGAAGGTTTCACACCCAATTGCAAAATCATTCGCAATGCCTGAAGAAAGAAGACAAATAGAACGTCAATCTCCATTGCCCAACACATAAAACTCTGTTTCCAGTGTTTATAAGAACGGAGTTTATTGGAAAGATACTCATATTCACTCAAAAAGTTACAAGGACAAAGGTTCAGATTCAATTATACGAGGATTATGACCCCAGCCACACCTAACTATATACCAATATTCTCACAAAAACCACTGTCAAAGAGCAAAGTGAGAGGATATATATAGAAGAGAACGCATCTCCCAGCTCTGGTGTTGTCATCCCAATACATTGGAAAAAAAAATAAAAAAGTTATCTGGTGCACGTTTCCAATAGATTTTGATTGAATATATAAGCAGCAGCATAGCAGAAAAAAAATTGTTGGTCTGACCGCAACCAAAGTCCCAAGAGTTAAGATTCTATAAAGGAACTTACCAGGGCATGTGAAGTAGGAAGTAATATGGGAGCACACAGTGGCATGGGTCGAAACCTTTCCCTGATTACGCCATATTGTGATCCGTAGCCTTTTTGGTCACTTCTGCTAAAAGCAAGAAAAAAGTGAGCAAGAGAGCTTATGAAGACCAAAAACACGACGAAGAAGGCAAACTAAGGGGGAAAAAGAAACTCCGAAATGCAGCATCAGTACCGACTCATTTGTATACAACTGACTTCGGAACATAATTAGTTATGACAGAAATAAACACAGTTGCAAGACAAAATGGTCTTCGCAGATAGTAGTAAATTTAACATTGATAAGTCCATTATTGTTTAATTAGCTCTCTACTCAATTGGTAATTCTCCCTCAAAGAGCAGAGGCCTCCAACTATTTCAACAAAGAAACGACTAATTTTTGAAAGGAATATTATAGTACAGACTATCACTGAAAGCATTAAAGCTTCACAGTCAGCTGTTGTTTACGCGTAACTCTAGAATTTCCTCAACTAAGGAATTTTCACTTGTTCAGGGTTTTATCTTTAAGCTCAAAAACTGAATCGGCAGATTTCCAGGAGCGTTGATTGTGAAAAATGAAGAGGAGAGAAATTTATTGAAGATAGATAAACACTCTCTATGTAGATCACTACCAACGATTAACCTTGGAACTCAATTACTCAAATGCCACAAAAAAGCAAAAGTATACTTCTATTGATGTTAAGTACTTTTAGATTTGGCCTAAATTGAATTGAATCATCTTCTTCGGAAAATCAACTGCAAAATTACCCTGGGGATGTGACAGGCTAGAGGGGCATACATATATATCACCAAGAGTTGCATACTGACTAAGGAAGTATATAGTCCACTATAGCACAGAGCCGAACTTAGCAGGAAACTTACACAGTCACCTCAACAAGCCGAAAACTACTGTCAGCTCCAGCAATGCACAAGACCAATGGATCATCTTTGTGAGATCGCAAATGCAGCCAGTCAAGTTCCAGTACAAGTGTCCCCGGAAATTGAGGAAGAAAAGGGGAGTTTGATAATGGATCTGGCGAGTCCTGCAATTTCGGAAACACATTTCCAATTTAATCATCAGAATTACTTTCTACAATCCCAGTCTAGGAAAGCAATTAGTTATGTGTTCTTTTCATTACGAGCCATCCAGAAACAGCCTAAGTGTAGTTTCAAAAGGAGGGAAAAGGTATCTACACAGAAATTCACACAATATGCCGGCTTCACTTACAAGGTCATATACAGAGAAAGTGTTGTCATAGAACAGAACAGCTACACGGCCTCTACTTTTATCTCCAGCAACGACAGGAGAAAATTTGATTCTTCTTATTCCTTCTCGATGGGTATTGAATGAGGATGATTGGCCAGTAGTAACATCCCACCAACGGATGTTACCTGACCTGTCCCCCATAACCTAAAAAATAGAGACTAAGCCTTTTCAGAAGTTGCATGCATTTTTATCCAAGATATTGCCAAATAGAAATGTCAGACATACCACGTGAGGAAGGCGATAAGCCATGGCTGTGATCAACCCATCTGATGAAACAAATGAAGTAGAAGGCCATTTCGGTCTGGTGATAAACATAAACCAAGTTGTTTAGAAAAGCTCAAAATTGAAACAAACAATCAATAATTAGTGATCAGCATTCCTGTTCTCTAAATTAAATAATTAAAATAGTTCAGCATTTTTTCGAACATGTGAAAAAAAAGTTTACCATCCGCTTAAGAAACAATGCCACTAAAGGTCTGGTGCCAAAACAAATAAAATATAGCTTCTGACCAATACAATAAACTACCTGAAATCTTTGATCCTTCGGCCTTGGACCTCAAAAACACCAAGGGCACCATTGACCAACGCAAAAGAAAAACTCTCAGAGCTCTCATCCTGAGATCCTTCAGAAATCGCTGGTTCTGCGTGAAAAATGTAGCTTTCATGTAATTTGATACTGCAGTGATAACATCCATAAGAAGATCGTGTCAGGAAAGCTTACTAGATTCCTCTGGAGTTTCATTTCTAGGGGATGATGGTGCAGCTGCAGCACCAATTAAACGATCCTTCAAGGATGAGGATTGCCTGGTAGGTGGAGATGGTCGAGGGACAGTTGGAAGCGTCCATTCCAATACTGTAAATGGAAGTGCCAGTGATCTAAGCTATAATGAAGAAGTAGACATTATAAGAGTAGAGCTCCACTTAAACCAAAAGACATTGAATTCTGAATTAGATGTTAACAAAGCATTTGTACGGAAAGAAACATGGCAACTAGTCAACATTATGACGTGCTGGAAAAAAAAGGACCAAAGAGCACCACACAGCCACATTATGTTCCACATTATGACGTACATTAACTCGTCATAAATCGCGCAGCCGCTTTATTAAAGAGCTTCAACATGCTCTTGGTCAAATAAATAAATAAATAAATAGACCATAGAAGGACAAAAAAAAAAGCAAATAAAAAATGCATGTGGGACAAGCGTGATGCTATAAGAAACAACTTTATGTACGTATCACAGTCCACAGGGCAAAAACCTCAAATGCAACAAGAATTTGTCACACCAACTAGCCTGCAACTAATCCTTAATTATATCCTTGATAACAGTTAAGGCCTAGCCCAAACTTGCTTAGAGCAGCCAACAAAGGAATGTATTTTGATTATATCGTACTTAGGAATCAAAGACTTAAAATGAAGAATAATGTTTAAGTAGTTTACAACAGCTGACCATAATTGGATTCTTCGTCATTGCCCACACCTCCACAGGAGCATCACGGAATAAGATTAGCAGATATCTGCACATTTTGTCCAATATGAATAAATTAATGGTGTAGGGATATGAAGCTTCAGTCAAATGAAGAATACATTAGGCACTAGCTATGCATCTTTCTAAGCAGAAGCCTACAGAGACTGAACAACAAAAGATAGTGAATTGTTCAAACTTCAGAGAGGGAGGGAAGGGAGATACATGACAGAAAAAAAAAATGACTGTTCACCAAGAAACCATACTTCAAACATTGACAATGTGAAGCGCTGATGTTTTATGAGTTATGAGGGCTAGATTCACCTTCCAGAAGAGGAAGCTCTGAGAGCTCTTATTGGTGCCCTTTCTGGTTTTTGGAGAACCCGAAAGGTACGGTTGAAACCACTCCTAACACACGTCACCACGAGCTTGTTAATGTAGCCTCCAGATTTTTCATTCACCTGTGAGCAACCAAACACATGCTAGAGATCAATGACAATGATAACTCATGTGGAGCAACCTTGACGATATAAGTAAAGAGCAAGTCATGTATACAGGATAATCCAATCCATCTAAGAGAAGAAGCCCTCAGTGAATTTACCTGGGTGTAAGAAAAAGACGCCAGTCGAGAATTTCCAAGCCATCTCAATCCCCTGACCACCCCATTATGGACAGAAAAGCAAGATGCAATGGCGTTAGCAGAAACATCAATGATCTCAATAGTGCCACTTTGGGTACCCAGAGCAACCAGAGGAACGGCCACAGCAGGATGGTTCCCACCACCTTCGGAGGACAGAACACATACATTAATTTGTCAGTATCTTCAAAGTTATAACTCAATCAAAAGCAAAGAAAAAGTAATCAGAATTGAGACTAACGGGCTAAAGTAGCTGTTAAAGAGGGGGATGGTACAGCTAATGTGGTCACTGTGGACGAAAGAAGATGCAGCTGCCCTACTAAAATTATCTGCAAAGCGACTGTTTCATCAGAGAGCAAGTGAAACATAGAGAACTCCAGATATTAGAGCAACAAAACCAAGGACTTCTACCAATAATGAATATATAGGCACTTTTCAAACAATGCTACTAATTGGTAAAGGAGTGATAATAAGATATATATAAGCGGAATTATAGCAGATGAAGTTTCACCAACCTTAGACAAAAAGCTTTGCGGAAGAACAGATGAGCGTTCTCTTGCTTTCACGCGTTCAGGCTGTTGGACTGTCACAGATCCCTCAGAGCTACTTGTATCAGCATTGGTGTCAGACATGTGTGTTCCATTGTCATTAACGACTGCTTTTGTCTTTCCGATATCTTTGGAAGTCTCCTCAGTTTCTTCGGTGGTTAGCAGCCAATTCCATACTTTCCCATCATCAGAAATGGAGATTAAATGAGTTTTCGAAGCAGGAAGCGATTCATCACAAAAATCGAAAGGATTATCATAATCTTCATCACTAAAAGGGGTATGAGGTACATCAGAGTAAATCTTGTTAACGTCTTGAAGAGCACAATCAGACTGGCAGATAACAGCAGCAAGAATGGAGGGAGAAGGAACATATGAGCCGACTGACGGCATCAATTCTTGTGTAGCACACATCGTATACGCCTGTTCACCTCTGTGATGATATATATATATTAGCATACCAGCCCATATTCCTTGAGGAACAGACAAGGGTAGATAAATACGCATAAATAACACAAAAACTGACAGAGCCTAAGAACGGCACACTAAGCAAGAGCAGTCCACTATAGCAGGGGAAGTCCTTCCTTGAGCTGTTAGATTACTTGTATATTGTTCACTTTTCACCTTTTCAAACACATATAACGACAATGCCAAAGCCATAGACTCGTAGTCACAAGATAATTAGGTTTACTCAAAAAATAATTGTGTGTAAACAAAATTTAGGCTGTGCTCATTCGACTTAATTTCAGCTCAACGTAGGTTAGCTCAGCTAAGCTTAGCTCACAACAGCACAATTTTGTTCTTCACTTCAATTCAATTCAGTACAATTCCGCTAGTCCAGTCCGCATCATTTAAGCCCAAAAGAACATGCCTTGCATAGATCAGGCTACAATATTCATCCAAATGTGAATGGATCCAACTAAACTGAGCTAGGCTGGTCTAGTTCAACTTCAATAGAAAAATTACATGATTCATACATTCGCCAAAGAACATAAAAGAGTTGCTCAAGAGTCAAGAGTAAAGCGCCAGTATTTGGGTAGCAAAAAAGGTTGACACTCTTACGTCCAAGTCCAACAGTAGGAGTACGACTACAACCACGAGGCATGCCCCAAACTTACAGGATTATGGAGCTCATATGCTCAATATTCAATACCAAAAACACACAATTATGGTCATTCGGGAAGAGCTTAGCAAAAACAAAAGAAATCGACACCTGACATCAAGTGTCTTATCAACTCAATATTCAACTTATCTATACAGTAAACAGTTAATCATGCATGCTTCACGAAGATCATCATACTAAGCCATAGTTTCTTAAATCACGCTCTGTATTACTACATTCCTCGACTTCAAACAATCATCTTCAGCTAAGCGATCAGACTCTATATTACGTAATGCAATACCTTATACCCACATCGACAATGTAAGATAACAAGAATTCGCAACAGGTAACACAGATTCCAACAATTGAAACACAAACATCAATAACAAGAATCATTGGCGGCTGTGCAATCACTAGCTAAATGGTTAATGAGCTCATTTCATAAGTAAAACCGTCTCACACAAGCTATCAGCCAGAGCTAAAGAGGCAAGGAGAGACACTCACTCTCGTCGTTTCCAAGTGCTGAGCTTCCCATCCAGATGCAGAGAATACAACAGCTCACTATTCGGATCGGGCAAGACGTCCATAAACTTGCCTCCCCTAGGCAAACTAGCTGCAAACAAGGCCGTCTCGTACTGCAAATCAAACACAACCAACTCCCTAGGAAAACTCACAAACAAGACATGCCTCCACTCAAGTGAAAACGCGCATTTTGCAGGATAATTTGGGAACATAGCCGAGGCAGGCGAGGTCAACAAACTACTCCCCCCCAAATCCCTCTCCAATTTGCCTAATTCAGAACTATCAGTCCTAATTTTAAGCTCATTTATAACGACATCGTCTTCAGAATCCTCCCCCGAAACCCTAACAGACAACAACAGTCCTTTTAAACCTAACACAACGAAATGCCGATGATCATACGGATCACGGCGGACACACGATAGAAAATCCGATGACGCAACCGCGTCGTATTTCAGAAAACACTTCCCCGTAGTGGCGGAGTACAACGACAGCAAGTGAGGTCCACAAATAGCCGCGATTATCCACGTGTCGTCACCTGATTGGATCCAGCAAAGATCCTGAACGCCGAGCTTCGGATCCGAATCAAACCACATCAAAACGGATCTGCTCCGTACGTCGATTAACGATATCCTACCGTGGCGATCACCGCAGACGAGGTGGAGGTACGGCGAGGAGAGAGAAAGAGAGGTGTCGACGTCGTCGGCGTCGGCGGTGGAGAGGATGTCGACGCGGCGGAGGGAGTAGGGGGACCACCGCACGGCGGTGGCGAACGGCGAGAGTGACGACGATGATGATGATGACGGGGAAGGTGGGGGGAGGGGGATGACGGAGAAGAGTTGCATGGAGCGGAGGTCGACGACGGAGATGGAGGAGCCGGAGGAGTATGCGAGGAGGCCGGCGGAGGAGACGTCGGCGGCGCCGGCGTTGCTGCGGCTGGGTGGGCCCGGGAGCATTGACTCCCATTTTGGCGGCGGTGGTTGTGGCTGCATTCTCATCAGCTGGCGGTGGTTGTGACGGTGGTGCTGCTGGTGGTGGTGGTGGGGAGGTTAGACATTAATAGAAGGGGAGGTGATGACATGAAGGTTTAAAAAGGTTGGTATTGTCGTTGACCCCACATCTACGCATCTACTACTCCCGATTTTTTAATACTCGCTTCCTCCCTTTTTTTAATATAAGTCTTTTTTTTTTTTTTTTTTTTATCGAGGTAAGCCCTCTGACTATCAATTTTACAGAAATATATAAGAAAAATTATA
>JAUEKU010000003.1:1767806-1782666 GCA_032274805.1 Gypsophila paniculata
TCTCATCCACACAATTAACCCTCCTTATTCCTACTCCAAAATGTAAATGGGAGGAAAAAAATGAAATGGAGGGAGTACGTAATTCCAATTTTTTTTTATTACAAGTCATTTTATTAAATGACTGTCTGATATAAATCACATTTTAATAAAAAACCGTTAATCCATGTACACTTATTAATGTCTTACTATATATTTCAGCTACGAAATAAATTAAATAGAAAGATTTATTGCGAAATATTATCTTATAAAAAGATTATTTTCCAAAACACTTTTTTTTTAAATTGACTTATTGTAAAATAATTCATTTTATAATATTTTTGTTAACACTCCAATCATATTTCATCCAAATCATATAACAATAGCACCATTTCACGACAATTTATCGTAAAATCGTCTCATCAAATCGAACACTACTTAAATAGCCTCTTCCACCGTCAAGTCACACGCTCAACCCCCACACACACTTCTCCCCACAAAAGCTCGTCCCTACACTCTTACTCACTTGTCTACATCCAAATAAAGTAGAAAGCAACCTACGGTTGAATCACACACTCACTATTTCCCCCAACACTATGTACACGTATTACAGTGCAGAGTACTTCGTCTTATTCATCCATTTCTATACGTTTCTCATTTATAATCACTTGCACACACCTTTTAAAAACCAATTAAAAAACAAACGTAAAGAACTAGACCGCATAGTTTAACCCAAAAGCAAATGTAAAGAAATCGATCGACAAGTAAGACAGCAGTAGTACAGTACTTCTTAACTTCCTTATTACAATGTCATTCAAAATTCTTCTCAAACCAAACAAAAACATTACATTAACATAAACATAAACATAAACATACAAAGCAAAAGAAACACACATACATACAAGTTACAACAATGTCTAAAGAATGGCACAGTGATACACACCAACCCATAAGAGGTTCCTTCATACAACTCCTCTTCAGGTTTATCAAGTTTCTACCTTTCTTCATTTTCATTACTTGGGTTTCTGTTTGTTTGACGATGTTATGAACGGTTTCAGATAATGATTCATAACACTTTGGGACTAATGCTTTGTTGTTATTGTTTTTGATGTAATGTGTTTTGGTGTTTTTTTTTTAAATGGAAGTTTGGTTTGAATGAAATTCAGTTCGGTTTAGTTTCGCTTTAATAAGCCCAAAAGAATAGGGCCTTACTCTCTTTTCTTATGAAGTTATGATCTTTCTGCATATATTTTTTGTGGAAAATGTGTTGGTTCAAATGTAATGTTTTGGTGGTTTTCTAATGAGAATTCGATTCAGCTCCATTCAGTTCGGTTCAATTCAGTTTCAACAAGTGTAATCAGTCGTAGAGCGTCTTGCTTTCATTTCTTATGAAGTGCTCATATTGTTATTTACTCTCATTTCTTATGAAGTTTGGATATTTCTGCATAATTTTGTGGAAAATTTGTTGGTTTTAATGTTGTATGCCCATGTGTTTGTTGTTTAGGGTTGTTACTGAAGCTCATAGTTCCGTCATTCGAAAGAACAAAGAATGGCAGGAGAAGCTCCCTAGAGTTGTGCTAAAAGCCGAGGAAATCATGTACTCCAAAGCCAATTCCGAGGTAAATTTGGCTCAGTTTTTCGGATGTCATACTTTCGGTGTTAGTATTCCTGCGATGTTGACGTCTGTTCCCATGTGGGAGACGTGTGGGTCTGGCTGCCTCACTTGCTCTATAAGGCCGTTGCATAAGACTCAGCAAATGATTTGTGTAGGGTTTGGCTGTTTCTTGAGCTTAATTGGGGTTACGCTGTTTGATTAGGCTGAGTATGTGGATGCTGATACACTTTGGGACCGCCTTAATGATGCCATTGACACCATAATTAGAAGAGACGAGAGTACTGAAACAGGTCAATTTATCCAGCCATGTATTGAAGGTAAACTTCTTTCTGTCTACTTTAGTGAATTTTATCGGAACTTGTTAGGGCGTGCGTTGCAACTCTCATTTGTGTAGTGTGCTTGGTAATGTGAAGTTTGATGGTTTTGAAAAGTTAACTTTAATTGCCAATGATATCGTGTCAAAAGTGCCTAAATCCATTCCATGATATGTCTAAAGATGGGATCGAATAAAGATTTGTCCTTACTTCTATATTTCTGATATTCAGCTACTCTTGTTCTGGGGTGTGATCCTGTTAAAGCAACACGTGGCCAACGACACATTAATACTAGGAGTTATCTCACCCCACGATTCCAAGAGCCTGCTCAAGCATCACCCATTGTTTCTGATACAGTCGACAATCATAGACCTCTTCCACAAGCATCGACCCCCTTGGGTAATCAATTAAGCATGCCAAGGTCCGCAATGGCACAGCAACCGAGTACTTTTTCACTCAGTAGCAGCCAAATGGGCCCTAATGCCGAGTACATTGCTAATCAAACTAGTCCCCCAAACCAGCGATCCTTCCCTCAACCTATGCCCTTTGTTGTTACTGATACAAAGTCATCTTTAAACTTAGGTTCTATCTATCCGTTGTATTATGGTAGCTATTTCCCAAATGTAGAGTCCCCACTTCGACTCCGCTCAGCCCAAATATCAAATGATGACAAAATAATCATAGGAAGACCGATTGGTTGGCCTAGTGCACGCCCTACTTGTTTCTCTAGCATGAGGAGCGTTCTAAAAGACGAAAGTATAGGAGTTGCTGGTATTAAGACTGACCATGTGAGCCCAGTTGTCAGCCACGGAAAAGCTGTTGAAATGGATTGTGATCTATCCTTAAGGTTGGGTCCTTCGGACTGTTCTATAAGTTCGGACAGACATCTAGCCAAGCCATGTGCTAAGGAGCTGTCCTTCGTACCTAAAGACGATGCTGGAGGTCCCTCTATATCCTGTGGCAACAGGATGCAACAAGAAGTTCTCGAAAAGAATATACGATTAAAGCGTAAAGCTGTTGATTATCATGAATTAGGGGATAAAAAAGTTCCATGGCTGTCAAACCTGCAACACAACCAATTTGATCGTCGAAGTAGATGGCCAGGTTTGTAGACGAATCCACTCTTATTGTAACATATTCTTTAAATATTCAAGTTATTTGCCATGTGAAATATATAATATTTGATGCAATGTCCGATTTATCTTGAGCTGTGACGCCAGCATTTTCAGTTTTGGACACTGGCTCATTACTTTAAGCTATGCCGCAAGGTAAGTCTCAAAAATAGCTCTCAGACATTGAAAATTTGGATACGCAACTTTTTTCAGTTTCTTCAATTCGTTATGAATCGTGATGGTTCATATTTGTCGACATTAAATGTCTCTGGGACTAAGTCCTTTGCTGTTGAAGCTGTTGTTGTTGTCATCATAATGTGGGCGCATACTCGAGAGACACAAACAGAACATTTGTGTTGCTGCTTTCAAACAGCACCAAGATTTGTTTTAATGGCATCCAAACATGTGGTGAGAAAGTCATGGTACCTCTGATAGTTACATGACTTCATGTACTCGGAAATTTTTCTTTATTTAACAGGAAAATGGTCCGTTTTACATATACAATGGTTTCATTTAAGACTTTCCCCTATACTTCACGTGGGACGACCTTTTCCCTTTTAAATGCAAATGGAGCCTTTCGCAAGAGTAGTACTTGTGGGTCTTTGCAACAGACTTATATCACTGGGCATTGTATATCTGTTTTTGCACTAAAGTAGTGTGTACTATGTTGGCCCGGTTCGACACTCTGCCTGTTAAGTTGGTTTATTACTTGTGGCAGAGCGTGAAATTGAGGTCTGGGTACGGAATTTATTTCTGCAAGGTTTCGTCTCTATTAGCTTAAAATCAGTACCTTGACCACCGCGTTTAGAAAAGGTGCATATAGCTTCACCTAGATAAAGCCGTGGATTTTTTCATGGCTGTACCTACCTAGGTAGAGCCGTTTATTAGTCGTGGATTGCTCGTGAATAGATTTGGAAAACAATTAAAATGGCATATTAAATTTAATATATAATATGCTCGTATATCATAGTCAAAATTCAAAATAATTGCTGGTAACATATTGTAGTCAAAACAAAATTCACTAATATAAACATGGAACCAAGATCAAACAAAGAATATTATATCAATATAATATGATAACATATTATATTCATATAGTATTATATACAAGAGCACCAGGTGACGCAAACTCATTTTACAAGAAGCATTAATACAACAGAGCTAGAACAAGGGCGGCGGTGAGGATAGCAAAGATGCCAGAAGTGGCAAGAGCACCCGCAGAATCTTTGATGGGAGGAGGAGGTGATGGCGAATCTGGAGTCGTGTCTGGAGTCTTGTCTGAACCGCCTGTAGGCGTGGCCGAGACCATGGCTGCGAATTTCTGACCATTATCACAGTGCTGGCCGGTGGTGCACAAGTAGTAGTATTGTCCTGCACTTATCAAGGGTACTTCATAAGGTCCTTCAGAAGCTATGACAGCATTTTGGTCGAGGTTTGCGTCACATTTGTCATATGCTTCTTTTGATACTATGGCTACGGTATGACTTGCGGTAAACTGAAACACTGCAAACACAACATAGGACATTAATCAATAAAATAGATCTACGATTATTCTATGAAAAGAGAATTAGAGTTCGGAACCATTCTATCGTTGTTATCGTTATCTAAATGCTTGTAAAGATCCTCAAAGAAATTGTGTCCAAGAGACTCGTGATCAGAAATACAATGGACCTTCTGACACGTAACGCAAAGGGTTCATCGAGTCGTGTCTGTTTCAATTTTTACCTATACAGGCATGGACTAGGGGTTTAAGGCGTACTGACATTCGCCTTTATTTCCCGTGTGTAACAGAGGTTGTTTACATAAATAAAACGAAAACGTATAGGATTTTATGAGTCATTTCGAAACATACCGAGAGTATCACCAACAACAAAGTTCTGTTTGGCTGCCCATGATTCATAAAAATCAGCAGAGGGAGGCAAAGTCCATCCACTGCCATCGCCGACAGTCAGTTTCTCTGCAGACATTCCACTGATCAGCATCATAACGACAACTGCTACGAACAATGTCTTAGTCATTTCTCCTCTCGTTTTCTCCCTGGATAATCCTGTACTTTTTTTTTTTTTTTTGTTGATATCGTTTTGTTTGTCTCACAAAAGTGTTTGGTGAGTTGGTGTGTTTGATTTCGTTGTGATATATAAGCTCAAAGGTTTGTTGGGTGCCATCATCTTATTTGGAAACTTGACTTAGTTTGGGGGCATATACTTGGATAAATGAATTGGTACACAGAAGTTATCCTACATTTGGTTTTGTTTAATGCTACTTGATTAGTAAACAAATGCAGTCAATTAAACATTACCTTCGAATAGCATTATAATTGAGTAATTAATTTTGATGAGAAGTCTCGGTTTTGCGTAACATAGTCTAAAAACGTGCCTAAACTCAATGCACCAGCTAAAACGCCTCGGTGCGCCTTAATTAGACCTTACAGAAGGTTACTGGGATCAGGTATGGGTCGATTCAATTTTGGATATGTTCAGTTATAAGCCAATTATATACGGACTGGATTAGTTCGGTCTAGCTAATTTGGATTTCGAGTCGTATTAGTTTTACCGGGTCTAGTCGTAAGTAAGTCCAGGGCATCCGTTACCTCAGTGCGCCTCAGTCTCACACCGTGTACCCTGCTGAAGAAGTAAAAAACAGTTTACTTGTTCAAATGCAACAAGCCAAAACAAATAGTTCATATACAAATGATTTGTTCTTGATTTTCCTGTTCTGGATATGCTAGTCAAAGTAATTAGACAAATTGCTTAATTGTTTAATGTGACTAATTAAAAGAATTAACTAAATCATAAGCGCGTAAATATGACTAGTGTTTCATTGTTTAATTCAGAGATCTATGAAGTATTATAATCATGTCATTGAATTGAATAAATATGAAGAATGAGTTACCATGTCGGTAGCGTCTTTGAATCAGCAGAGCACGAAAATGGGTAAACGATTAAATGGGTCTAGTTTAAGCCTACATGTTGTCCATTTGATGATGTTCATTTTTAGTGATATTTAGGCGTTCCATCCGATTTTGTCATATCCTCGTGTTTTGAACCCAAAAAGTGTTGTTCAGTGTCGTCGGATCAGTTTTTTGACAGGTCTCTTCGACTCTCGCTGCTACTCGCTGAACTGCATATACGCGTAAACTGTGACAAAATTTCTTTTCAACATGCTCTAATGTATAGTACGAGTATTATGTTCGTTGACAAGCTCTAATCCGTCATTCTCTAGCCTCAATAGTGACTTTTAGGATGGCAAATCTCTTGAAACAAAATTTTCACATCATGAACTGCAAAAAGAAAAGGACGTAAAAAGAGTTTATGTGAATACAAAATTTAACCGTAAATAAACACTAGTCGAAAAGATCAAAAGTATTTCTTCAGGTAATCACTCTGGCTAATACCGCCAGGGTTATAATTGCGGCGATGAATGAAACTCGGAAGGCTGTACTGCCAAGAGCAGAATTGTCGGGAGACGTGGGAGAACTAACTGGAGGCATCGTAGTTGCTGAATGCATATCAAGTGGAAGGGCAATTGTTGGGACAGTGATGCTCAATTTCTGACCACTTGTACAGTGACTGCCTACGCTGCAGAAAAAATAGTAACTTCCCTCTACAGTTAGGGTCACTTCAGCGGTGCTATCATAGATTGTAGCACTTGGATCGAGTTTATCATCACAACTCTCGTAAGCTTCTTTCGAGGTCACTTGAGCCACGGTGTGAACAGTCTCGGGGAACTTGAACTCTGTAAGCACACACAACCATAGTTATGATCAATATATTTTGCCAGATTAACATCTGTGGCAGACGTTGCTTTGAATGTTAATGTCTGAGTTCTGAATTGCCCTATCAACTGTTTGTAGTCCACTTTGTAATTTTTTTTTTTTTGGCAGCTGTAAACATAGACCTACGAGCTAGTGCGTGTTCACGGTCTTTCTAGCCAGACCATGAGCACTTTTATTTAGAATTCTAGGAACATAAGACAAACATAAACAATGAAAACACGCAGATAATGTCTTTAAGCCAGCTTTAGTCCCCTTTGTAATTGAAATAGCTAAAATCATACTGGCTATTAAATGTTTATAGGCTGTATTATACCGACTAACTCCTACAGTACTTTATAACAATAAGAAGGGTAAACAGTTAAGGTGACCCATATCGCTATAATCGATCATATACGCAAGCCAAACTATAGGGAGTTAGGGATTGTTTGACTCCATCGGAAAAAAAGTTTATACCTAAAATGTCACCGACAGCAAAGCTCTACTTAGCAGCCCATGAGGGATAGAAGTCAAGTGTGGATGGAACTGCGCATCCATTACTGTTATCCCCGACTGTCAGAGTTTTTGCCATTACGCTCTGAACTAGCAGTACTGCAGCTGTTGCTGTAACCATCACCATGCTCATACTCGTTCCTTTGGCCATCTTTCTCTTCACCTCTCTAAGCCTTGCTGATCAAATAGCGTACTTTTTGTTTCGGTTGTTTTGGTTCCAACCTTGGAAAGCATTTGGACATGGTCTATCATATAGGAAGACATTACCTCCAAAGTTTCAGGGTTTCCACAACCATCTTTGTGTTGGACTTTACTGGTTGACTTAGACTTGGTCATCTGTATTCACCTCTTTAGTGATTGGATCGTCGTATTGTCTAAATGAAGGCATATTAAATATTCCATAGATAATTAGACCGTAAAATAAAATGGTCTTATACAATTTACTGTGGAAAACTGTCTTGACTTAGTGTTCTTATAGTTCAAAGACACATATTTGTGTGATTCCAACATTGTTAGATGTCTGTTGTTGGTCTGTTGCTGCTGTTGACCCACTCAATCTGGTCACATAAATGATGTGAAGCCACAAAGCAACATTTTATATTTTACCACAAATCTATGATTTAAGCTAATTTCACATCGATGTTACGACTAACGAGTTTTATGGATTGATTTGAATATAGACACTTTGGTTATTTGAATAAAATATAGCTAAAATTTAACTCAAACAGACAAATTAATAAGCGCGTGAAGATGTAGTGTTTACTGTTTCGATGTTTTTGAGTGTAATTATCTTGTTGCCAATCGACTGATCATTTCAGGGATGTTTATCTTGAGCAGAAGAATCAGTTAAAAACGAATAGGTCGGGTTTAGGCCCTCATCATGTCTGTTTGGTGAAATTTCATCTGTCGTTATATTTAGACGTGTCATCCAGCTCTAGGTCAAATCCACACGTTTCGAACCCAATAAATGCGTTTTAGTTGGATCGGTTCAGTTTTGGCACGTCAATGGGACAAAATCCCTTTCCAAAATGCTATTGTTTTTCATAGTAGTAGTAGGAGGAGCAGCAGCAGCAACAGCAATAGAATTAATCAATATAAGAGCACAAACCTTCAGAAACAGTAGAATATTACTCCAAAACTGATGACCTCTAAGCTGTCAAGCCTGTCATTATGGCCTTAATAAATTGTTCACATCATGCTCGGACCATCTAAAATACGCACCTCAACACCGCAGAAAGGAAAGGATGAAGAAACGTTTATATGATTACAAAACTCAACCGTAAAAGAAAATGCTTGTGAAAAGATCACAATTATTCCTTTAGGTAATAACTCTGGCTAATACCGCCAGGGATAAAATTGCGGCCATGAATGACACTGGGAAGGCTGAAACGCCAGGAGCAGAATTGTCGGCGGGCAAAGGAGAACTGGCCGGGGGAGGCAGAGGTGGTGAAGCATCGGGAAGGCCGGTGGGTGGGACAGTGATGCTCAACTTCTGACCTTTTGTACAGTGACTGCCTATGGTGCAGAAAAAATAGTAAGTTCCTTCTTCGGTTAGGCTCACTTCCGCTGTGCTATCATAAATCTTAGCACTTGGATCAAGTTTAACATCACAACTTTCGTAAGCTTCTTTCAACATTACTTGAGCCACGGTGTGGACTGTCTCAGGGAATTTGAACTCTGTAAACACACAATTATGGTTTTTATCAGTATATTTTGCTAGATATAAAAGACCTGTGACATTCTCTTGAATGTTAATGTGTAACGAGTTATTCTGTTTGATGACCCATATCGCTTTAGCTCACCATATCCGCAAGCCAAACTATAGCCCGAGTATTAAACTTCTATTGGAAAAAAAATAGCGTTTGTAACTGATAAGCAAAACAAATACCTAGAATGTCATCCACAGCAAAGCTCTGCGTGGCAGCCCATGAGGAATAGAAGTCAGGCGAGGTTGGAACTACCCATCCACGGGCATCTCCAACTGTCACAGTTTTCGCCATTACGCCCTGAACTAGCATTACTGCAGTTGCTGCTACAACCAGTACCATGCTCATACTCCTTCCAGACATCTTTCTCGTCACTTCTCTACGCCTTGCTGATCTGATATCGTTCTTATTGTTTCACTTGTTTCGGTTTCAAACATGTAGTTG
Source organism: Gypsophila paniculata (assembly GCA_032274805.1). NCBI lineage: Eukaryota > Viridiplantae > Streptophyta > Magnoliopsida > Caryophyllales > Caryophyllaceae > Gypsophila > Gypsophila paniculata. Next base: position 1,777,238 of record JAUEKU010000003.1, read on the forward strand.
ATCTTTTGGGCATAATATGTTATATAGGAAGACATGTACAGCTACAAAGTTTCATGGCTTCCACCCACCACCATGTTTGTGTAGAACTTGTCTTAGAAATTGTAGTTTGCTGACTTGGTACTCACCTCTTTCTCATTATTTCGGTCATTCCAGCTAATGAGTAATCCCTCCTTCCCAAAATATCGTTATTTATCTTCATTTTAGGCTGTATCAATCAATTATAATTTTTTTTTTTTTTTTGAAAGGTAATATTCGTAAAATGACATTATTATTCCTCCAATTTTACAGTTATTCACGCACTTTTTTTTTCCTATATTTAGGACTAGTGGATGACGTTTGTGAGTTCCATTAGATTAAAGTACTTCGTAATTGGTTTTAGACACTTCCTCTCTACAAGTCTCAGTCAATGTGCCAAAAGCAAGAGAATACAATTGATCAGGACGGAAGTCGTGAGTGATTCTATTCTCAAATGAGTGATTCTAGTGTTTCTGTTGGTTAGACCAAGTAGATTAAATAACATTGTTAGCTGTTTGCTGTTGGTCTGTTGCTGCTGTTGATTCATTCAAACTGGTCATAAGCATTGTAAGATGTGAAGGCCACAAACTCACAAAGCTAGATTTTATATTAACGATTTGAGCTATTTTCACTTTGATGTCACGACTTGCGTGTTTTGTGGATTCGAATCGGTTCACAAGAGTCATATTCCCAAAATCAAATTCAAGCCAAAAATGTTTGTAAGCCTTGCAAGGAAGAAACTTTCCTTTATATTTTCATGAACGTCGGTATTCAGTCTATTAAGACTGAAACGTTGTCGATGTAGATGAATTTTGAACACCAAGCCCTATCATATACAGCAAGGTAAAGGAAATATTTTATTTGATGGTGGGAAATAATATATACAGCTTAATACGAGTAGTAAGTATCAGCAAAATCTAGTAAGTAGGAATTTATCAATAGTTACAAAAATCATCTATAGCTGCTGATGAATATTCTCGAGCATGCACGTCCTTTTGTATCTCTCACCAGATCGATGCTGAAAACTATAATGCAGCTACTGAACCGGCGCCAATAATGAACCTGGACCGTCGCTTTATCACAGTCTCAGAAGCAGGAATAGTATCGACATTGAGGTCATGTATACTACAGAATGGGGCGTCAACCAGCCTTGGGCGCATATACCCTGTACATCGTCGTAAACAATACTGATCATGATTAGAACATCAATGACAGCAAACCACATGAGTAACTTATTAAGAATCACAAAAACAAAGTCGTCAAAATAAAAAACGCATAAATCATCTGGTTACCTTTAATCGAAAAGGCGAAGAGGTCGCAGCTGAGGACTTCAAAGCAGGAAATCCAACATCATATGAAATGCTCCCATCAGGCTTCCAGAGACCGAAGTTCCTCTCAGAACCCGGCCCAGGTTTTGAATCCTCATTGAACATTGCAAATACATAAGCTTTAAGCATAATTTTTGGCCTTAGAGGCGTGCCCTTTCGCAAAGCAAGCCTTTTCCGCAGATTGAAATTATAAGTCCGTGCATTTTCCGGAGTAGCAACAGCTTCACTCTGATCCCCGGACGATGCCCAACCTGTCTCTGTAATTATCACTTCCATTTTTTTGTAACCTGCGTCTTCAAGTGCAGCATAAGCTGCGTCGATCTGAGCATCAAGAAGATTGTCGTAATGGAGCTTTGTTTGGGAGTCGATGATTCCCGGGTTTTTCTGAAAGAGAGCGTAGCTTATGTTGATGTGGGTCGGATCACTCATGTATGTAAGGAAAGGATAAGCATTTAAACAGAAAGGCGATCCGATCTGTGAAAAGAATTCCAAAAGCGGCTTTATGTATTGCTTCATATTGTCCCTAAATGTGCAATTGGAAGGAGGGTATGAATTATCGAAAACCCCGAAATGTTGTGAAGTCGTAATTTGAATTTTATCGAGATGAAGACTTCTCGTTGCATTATAAATATTCTTGACCGCACCCAATATACCTCCCCAAAGCCCCTGATCATTTCCGAAAATTTCATTACCGACAGCAATACCAACAATACGGGTTTGTGGATAATAGGCTTGTATGTTTTCCTTCACCCATTTCAAAGCATGATCGGGATTGGCACTCACATCATTGACGAGTCCATTAGGAAGCCCTACAACTAACTCAAGCCCGGTGTTACTAAACGCCTGAAGCACACTATGATCAAAGTCAAATATTCTGACATTCCGGATCTTGGCTGCTCTCAAAAGCTGAACTACTTTATCTGGTGACGGGATATTGTCAGCAATTCTTCCATAATTTATACCGTAAGTTCCCGTAAAAGCATCGACTCTCAAAGAGGCTGGAGGGAAAGAAATCAGACAGAACTAACAAAGTCAGGCGTGGTTCATAGAACTCTCGAAATTCAACAACAGAAACTCATCAAACACGAAAGCCAAACATATTACGGTTGATAAAATCTTGATCATAAGTTGATATTTGGACAGACTCCTAACCAAATCCGTTGACAAAGTACACATAGTCACTTACATATAAAAATATCAAGCTATAATCATCCTCTCGTAAAAATCTAACTTGATCATCATTTCCCTAAAATTCGACAATGAATCATCATATAACTAAGAGATTCTTCACAACAGAATTATTATCGACAAAATTACCAAATTCGCTCAACCCTATAAAGTTATGAGCTACTTCACATTTATCACGTATCCATACTACGTACTAGTATCACGCATATCACGAATAAGGCAACCCAGATAACAAACACGGAGTATGATCTGAGCTTTTTCTTGAACAGTCCTTTCGGGACACTAACTTTTCATTAACCAGTGATCGAGCAATACACCATCGACAATCTGAGTTCAAAACCTCCCTAAACCAAAACCACCTACCTAGCACCCATGGTTCAAATCTAGCTAGTAGTTCATGGGCAACCTAACAGATACAAACTACGATCCAAGCTTTCGATTGCATTACATTTTACCACAGCAACTAAAATCAGAACAAACAAATCCTACAATCTTTCAAATCACTCAGCAAAATCAAGCTAAATTTTTTACTACTATTAATCTGAACTAAAACCACTAAGGCCGTCTTCTTAAGAACGTATCTGAACTAAACTGAACTGAAATTAAGTGCAGAATTACGTGGCCTAAAGCTACAACTAATTCAAAAACAGCAAGAAATAAATCCACCACAAGAATACAGCTAAAAAAAATCAACCAATCAATAAGAAAACATAACCAAACATTATGTAATAACAAAAACGATTTTTCTAACACGTGCCCAGTACAATCGATACGGTTCCAACTTTATAGTATCAATAACATAGGCACATAGCAAATTAAATCACAAGAAGTAATAGTTACCAATTTGAGAGATGAACAGCAAAAACAGTACACAAATTAATTTGCAGAATCTCATAACTTTATGCTTCATTTCAATTCAAAAATTCCCCACAAATTTGAACTTTGTGATCTTCAACTGCAACCCAAAAAAAAAAAAATATCAACTTTTTTTTGAAACTCAAATTGATAACCAAGAAATTAGAGAAATTAAAACCCAATTAAATAATTAGTAAAGAACTCAACTTGAAGTTGAAGATCACATGTAACTGTCATTTAATTAATGCCCATCAAATTAAATCCTCATAAATTCAAATAATTAACTTGAAATTCCTCAAATTTTAATATTTTTTAAGCAAAAGTTTATATTTTTAAGCAAATTTTAAATTTATTTTTGTTCAACTAGATATTGTTGAAAATAATGAAGAAAATTAAATAATGGGGTGAAGAAAGAAGAATCAAGAAAAGGGGAAGAATCAACGACTGAGGATGATTAGGGTTTTATAGAGGATTTTTTGAGGTTTTTTTTTTTTTTTTTTTTTTTTTAACTTTTGAAATTTTTAAAATTATTCCTTTTCTTTTTTTACTTAAGTTGGTTTTTTTTGAAACATATTTGACTTTAAAGTTGCCTAAATTAATGAGGTAATTTAAGTAGAGAATATCTTACGTGTGATGGTTGTACGCGACGTTTGTTTTATGATAAAAAATGACTAGCTAAATGTAAAAGTAAAATAATCATAACCTTATACAGTAGAATTATAGTCGGAACAAGCATTAATGTGACTAAAGTTGTCGAATGTGAATGATGATTTTTAGGTGAGTGTTAGTGATTAAGTTTAGTTTTGGAATAAACGGGTAAAACTTAGGTTAATAATAAGAGAGTAAAAGTGAGTATTAAATTTGTTATGATGTTAAATTTGTTATGATGGTAAAACTTAGGTTAATAATGTTAAATTTGTGGGTGAAATTGTGGAATATTATGATGTCACATCTTTTTGACTATTCTTTTGTGGAATTTTCGTCTTTTATTTTGGTCACTTGTCGTCGACATTCAACACTCTTTCACACTCCACTAAAATGGTTGTTCTCTTGTTTGTTCAAAAAGAAAAAAAAAATAAGAAAATTGGTTGTTGTCTTGTTGATATTCCACTATGTTTTACAAAACATAAAATTAATTGGACTCAAAATTTAATCTAAATTTAACAAGTGTGATTTGTGTTATAGTTGACGTAACTTAATCTTATGTGTATGTTTTTTTTTTTTTTTAACAATCGTGGCACCTACATCCGCTATCAATTGGCGCGCACTGAGTAAACCCCGGGTATGCGCAATAGCCTGCAAACCACGCGCTCAAACCTAAGACTACTTGAATGTTTGTTACAAGAATAAACCACTAGACCATACCCCTTACGGGTATCTTATGTGTATGTGATTGAACTTTAATTGACTATGATTACTTTGTATTAAATAATTTTACAAGAACACACACAAATCATAGTTGAACGCGTAATGATTTTACATATCTCATCTGACCTACATAATTTGACACTAATTTAATTATGAGTCCCATTATTCCATTAATGTAACTTTGTGGAGAAGCTGAATATGTTGTCAATAAAATTTAACAAATTTCATCTTCTAATATATACATTTGGTTGTATGATCTTATTTTTCTCGTTATAAATAAACGAACTTAATCTTTGCAGTCCTAAGTTTACTCGGTTTAGTCCAAATTTTTATTTTCAATTTTTTCATTGGACAAATTTACCCCTAAACCTAATTAATCCTCTGAAAAAATTAATTACTCATTAACCCAATTCAATCAATTTGAAAACACAATTATTTTGTTAAGATGAATTTCGATTTCATTATAAGAGCGGGTCTAATCACTAATTATTATAATTATTATAATTCGTTGTTTATTATACGTTTTTTTTATATATTTTTGTTTTATTTTCGTTTTTTATATTTAAATAGTAATCGGAGCGGCGGGGTGGGTGACGGCGGAGGGGCACACAGCGGGTGGTGCAGGCAGGGGAAAGGGGTGCGCGGTTGAGGGTGGGGGCGCGCGCGGGGAGTGCA